>PVHP010000806.1:87043-124839 GCA_004024765.1 Zapus hudsonius | reverse complement strand
GGCAGTGATTTCAGTATACCAAAATGGAACAATTGAATGCATTTCTAACCGGCTAGTATCTGTATTCAATTATCACAGAACAACTAATACAACAATTGATGTTTTCTTTACAAAACTGCATTGGAATTTATCGTGCTCTGGAAAATTGTCAAAGTCAGGCTTCTGGAGTCTGAGAAGTCAGCATTTGGATCAGACATAAACATTTCCTTTGAAACCATCACTGTTCTTACCTTCTTTGAAGATGGATCAAGTCTTTTGTCTTTTCTATTCAAATCCTTGGGGTGGAGAAAGTCTTAAAATATCAGAGGTCAAAAAAGGAACATGAAAGCAAAACTGAAAAAACTATGAGAAGCATATTTGCCACTAAAATTAAATTGATAGTGTATTTCACAACATTTGGAGATATTTCGTCTACTGCAGGTTATCTTTTGTGATTATAATTAACGCTTAGCCAAAGATGCTCATATGAATTCCCCTCCTCTCCATGGTCTTTCAGCATGATGTGCGCCATTAAATTCCTATCTGGGTTTCTGAAACTTGGTCCTATTCAGATCGCTATCATCCTGGTTTCTTCATCAAAACGCTGCACTAGTTCTTTGGACTTCTTGGAGATTTGGCCTTCTGAGCCCCGCTCCTTATCCATAGGAGCTAGAAAGAATCACAATTACTTGTCCTCATCACCACCTTGGGAAGTTATAGTTTCTTGGTCAAATTTTTCATTTCTGATCCTAATTATGAAAACTCCGTGAATATTAGTTCGCATTAGTCACCAAACAAATACTGAAAGCATTGTACAGTGTGACTTAATCACATTATTTCAATGAAAGAGATTCAGCAGGCATGGAGATGAAATAAACTAAACTTCAAGATCAGCATTACTAGTAAACAGTGAACCGTCTTTGAGGACTGGAAGGGATTCTGAGTGTTGTTCCAGAATTCCAAGGAGACTTCTCCTCCCCCATCTTTGCCTGGTCCAGCAGACTTCTCTGCTTCCCACTGTGCCATGACTGTCGATAAGTACTTGGAAGAAATGTTTACTCTGGGCTTTTCTGGAACAGAACCACAAAAGTGATCAGCTAGAACAGAGAAAATTAAAAAGTTTAAGGATTAAAGAGTTTGTTAATTTCCAGGAGAATGAATATTATGAATAACTAAAACCTTTTTCTTAATGGAAAATGGTTTTTGAGCTATGATGCATAGAATGAAAATTACTATCCTCTCCTACTCTGCTTTCTCATCTATTTTATTTTTATTTATTTATTTGCAAGCAGAGAGAGACAAACACACAGAGAGACACACAGAGAGAATGATGTGCCAGGGCCTCCAGCCACTGCAAACAAACTCCATATGCATGCACCACTTTGTGCATCTGGCCTTACATGGGCGCTGGGCAATCAAACTCGGGTCCTGCAGCCAAGTGCCCCAACCACTGAGCATTCTCACCAGCCCATGAATTCTCATCTTATCTCATGATAAATGATAGTTAGGTTTTCCCCACTGACCAATTCCACTTTTTTTTTTTCAATTCAACTTTTTAAAGATATTCTTCTGGTGGCCAATGTTATCTTATCATTTAAACTAGTTTGCTTAACTATTTTTCTTCTCTGTTTCCTTTTTTCTCATTCTCTTTCTCTTTCTTTAGATTTTCGACCTCTAGGAATGGATGAAAAGGAATGGTGATGGTCATCAATCCTCCAGGTGAACCAAAAAGCCATTCTCCTATGGGATAATGTACCTTCAGAGACAGTTTTTTCTTTTAAAAGTCAGAGAAGTGGTGGCTGATTTTTATTGGAGAAAATTTTATTATGGTAAACTGCCTCCTCAAATTTAATGTTATATTACACCAAGATGCTCTATCACAATAAATGTCCCACAGAGCTCAGCCCAGACTAAAACTCTCTAAACTACTGGGAAGATCATTCTTTGGTGGCTTTTTGATTGCTTTGAGATAGTTGAAAAGATAAGATAATATATCACGTTTTCATTTATATTGCTGGTAAATTTAATGATTTGGATGAAATCCAAAGTGTTTGCTGCTGGGGTGTTTATGTAAATAGACATTGTATACTATGGGCTGTGTTTGTTGTTTGTTTATCTCTTTTGCACACATAGTATGTGCAAGGTATGAGCTCCATGCTGACGAGGGGTGGAAAGAGTACCATGGCATTGATTGCTCCTTTCTCTTTAGAAACCTAGTTTCAGGGAGAAGTTTGACTTTGCAGGTGCAAGGCTGTCTGTGTCACTGCCCACACTACCTCCCAGGCACCTGGTTCCATCTGCTGACCTACATACTAACTGCACACCTTATTCTGGGGGAAGACACTCATGCCCTGTGTGAAACACTGGGGCTTCAGTATGATGGTGTCAATAATAATTGTGAAAAATCCAAATGAATATGTGTCCTCTCTTACTTAATCCTACCATTTTCTCTGGGCAGAGGTTACACCCAAAGTATTTGGCTATGGAATATGTGGCCTTAAAAATTTATGCAACTTCCAAAAGTTGTACATTATAAACCAAGATGTATCTAAATCGTTGGGGAAATCTGGTTCAATTTGTATAATCATTTTTCACCCAACCACTTTATGCTTGGCCTCTCTTGAAATGTTCTTCTGAAGTACAGGCGAAGCTCCTGTCATTAGGGAGCTAGTGTTGTGTGAAGTCAGCAAGTGCATTTCAAACTTTAAAATATGCATTAAAGAAATCATATCTGCATCAGTAATTGCAGAGTATGCTAAAACCCAGGGACAGTGCTCTACTGGTATTCATATTCATAATATCTGTTGGCTATAACAACTTGATGTAAACATGATCTCCAGCATGTGTTCATTTTATAATGACTTCTGCTGTCAATACTCAGTCTCCTTAGCAGAATTGTCAATACACCCTTCACCCCACATGTTCTTAAGTGACAGGTTCTACTTCTCCACCTTGTTACTTATTTGTTAGCATTATTGATTTAAATTCTGTTGCAGTCAGCTTTCTAGTTTCTGAGCAGAAAGAACCCAAGCAAAAGCAGCTTGTGGAGGAATGGGTTTATTAGGCTTCCAGACTCGAGGAGAGACTCCAACATGGCAGGGAAAATGACAGCATGAACAGAGGGTGGACATCACCTCTGCCACAGCACTGCAAACAGCAACACAAGAAGGTGTGCCAAATATGGCAAGGGGAAGCTGGTTTATAGTACCCATAAATCTGCCCCCAACAACACAGCTCCAGTGAGGTTGTAAAACCCACTGCCATCAGCTGAGGATTAATCATTCAGAACACATTCATTTGTTTGTGGGGGACACCTGGCTCAAACCATGACAAGTTCCTTTGATTTGATTTGTATGTCTAGAGGAGAATGATATTAGCTCAGACTTTGTGACAAAGATGTGGTACCCAGCTTAAGGTGACCACTGTGGGATCAATTGGAGAAATCAATGGAAAAGAGGCTATGAGGACACTAAGCTAGCTGCCTTTGCTACTGTTCACACCACACCAAAGTCCAGGAAGATAATTTGCAAATCCAACTAGTTTTCTTTCAGACACTAGAGAATCTAGAACTATCATTTCAGAAACATTTTTGAGGATCTCCTGTGCTTGCCAATGTACAAGTATCCATGACAGAAAGACAAGTGAGATGTGCTTTTTGTCTGCAGCCCAGTTGAAGAAAGAGAAATTTTTTAAATAATCACACTACAATTCAATGAGTAGTAAAGTAAAATTGTGAATGTGTAGGGGTTTGAATATTTTGTTTCATTATATAAAAGCATAACTTTGTCTTAAAGGCAGCCTAAGAATTGAAAGCCCTTGATCTGATTAGATAAACAAGCTTGATTTGGACCTCAGTTGCTTTGCATACTAGAGGAAGAATCTGAAAATTCAAGAATTATAATGTGAGTCCTCTAAGTGATCTCCACACATTCATGTACACAATCTTTGGTTAAAGCTACCGTCTCACAAATGCTAGGTGAAAGGAATTTGTGTTGTGAAAAATAGCAAGACTAAATTTCATAA
The DNA here is from genome assembly GCA_004024765.1 of Zapus hudsonius. Classification (NCBI taxonomy): domain Eukaryota; kingdom Metazoa; phylum Chordata; class Mammalia; order Rodentia; family Dipodidae; genus Zapus; species Zapus hudsonius. Next base: position 120,837 of record PVHP010000806.1, on the reverse strand, counting down.
AAGCACTAATGTGGTATGGAACAAATGTGAAATAGCATGTTTAAATACAAGGAAGCATGAAGTGAAGGAATAAATAGCCAAAGTTGTTAGAAAGAGAGGAAGACAGATAAATTTCCTAGGATAAGAACCAGGACTTTGTGGGTCTAGGAAGATTGGCTCAGTAGTTAAAGATACTTGCTTGCAAAGGCTCTCAGCCAGGTTCACAGACACCCATGTTAGCCAGATGTAAAAAGTGGTACAAGCATCTGGCATTTGTTTCCAGTGGTGAGACATAGGTGCACCCTTCCCCTGACACACAAATAAATAAATTTGAAAAAAATTAAGAATGACTTTGTTTAATATAAAAAAAGGGATTTAGTTTTATGTTGAACACAGAAGGAAACCAAGGAGAGGATACTTATCCAAGAATATATATGACCAGGTTTCTATGTTATCTGTACTCAGATATCCCACAAACTCTTCACATTGAGCCAAATGGAAATTAAACTATTTCTTTATGCCTACTTTTCCCATAGCTCTTAATTTCACCTATAATGTTAATCTCAAAGGTCCGCTTCCTATAAAACTACTTTTCTCTCTCTCCACTGCCCTAGCTGTATTTCAGACCAGAACTGTCTCCCATATTGGTTACTATAACTAGTTTCCCTCTTCCAATTTGATCTATTTTAATCCATTCTCCACAGAAAGATAAATTTTCCTCAAATGCAAAATAAACCATTAAGTGTTCTCTTCATTTCCTGCTTCCTTCAAGAAAATTAGTCGTCTTCTTAAATGGGTTTAAAAGACCCTGAATGAACTGGCTGCTGGTTATCTCTCTAGTTTATTCTCATTTTCTTCTTTTCATTCTCTTCCAGGTACACAGAGATTCTTTCAATCCATCAGCTGTACCCAACACTCTGAATCTTTAGCAGATGGGGTTTTTTTGTTTTTGTTTTGTTTTTCTTTATAGAACCCAACCGTGTCTGGTGATGCATACCTTTAGTCCCAGCACTAGGGAGGCTGAGGTAGGAGGATCACTGTAAGTTCAAGACCAGCCTGTGGCAACAGAATGAGTTTCTGGGTCACCTTGGGCTAGAGTGAGACCCTGTCTCAAAAATTAATGGGAAAAAAAGGACATACTCTAATTCTCTGGTGTCTATCTGCATGAAATTCTTCTAGGAAATATTTCTAAATGTTCCAAGTGAGTGATCATGCCTTTATGTGGCTACCTAGTATCCTCTACTTCCTCTATCACCCAATAGACTTTTATACTTTCCCATAAATGCCACAAGTTACCAGAAACTTTATTTTCTCCATTAGCATGGTTAAATATATCCTTTCCCTTAGGATTTCCCAGTGTGCACCATATCAGTAAGCACTCTAAATATTTGTTAAATGATTAGTTTATATCAGTAGATTAGAGTGTTAGAGTGTGAAAGAAGGAAGTCATCAAGTTAGATTCCCTGCAATGTTCTTAATACTAATAAATCTGGAAAGACTTGACTACGATAAGATGGCTAAATAATGGGTGAGGAATGAATGAATGAATGAGTGAGGGAATGATATTTACATAGTAACTTTGGTAACTAACTGGAAGGTAAGGGTAAAGAGATTGTTAAGAATGATTCCCAGTGTTAAATTTTAGATGTAAAGCGATCTCAAAAAAAGAATACAGAACACCAACTAGCCTGTGAGTAGGAAAAAGGCAATTAGGTTATACAGTAATAATGATCATTTTTTAACACATTCAGCTGAGGTGTACAGTAGAGTACTATTGGTTGGGAACTTCCAACTGTAGGCAAACCTCTAAACATCCAGAAAAGAAATAGGAAGAAGAAACACAAGGCTGGAAGTCATAAGTCCACTGGTGGTGGCCAAAGTCACAGAAAAGAGTAAAAGTGAGGAACAGGAAAGTGTGGAATGAAAAGAAAACAGATGCAGGTGGAATATGAACAGGCCAACTTTAAGAAGTACGTTATAGAATAAAATCCATAGCATTTCTGATCAACAATGGCAGACTGAATGCATTCATATACTTTCAGTCCTTTTGTAAACAACACTGAGATAAAAATCACAATCATTTTTATTGGAAGGATAACGCAGAAGAAAAGGCAGAACAATAGAAAGACAAGAAGAAAAGAATATAAAACTTTGGAAAGTGAAAAGTATTTTATTAAATGTAGCATGCTGAGAGAGAGGAGAAATCTATTGGAATCTTTTTCAGGATTAAAGACAGCCAAAAACCAGACAAATTTATGTACCCCCATCCCAAGGGTCTCAAGACAAGCTAGTGACTCCCTACGTACGTATTATTATAATCACAATAGTGGTAACCTCTGAAGTGTATTTCTGAAAGGAATGGAGTAAACTTTTTGGCTAGTGGTGGTGTTATGTATGTCATTTTCAACAGTGTACCTACATTTGTAAAAATGCATCAAATGTTTATTTATGATTTGTTCAACTTACTGTGTATAAATTGTTAACTCAAAATTTAAAAGACTTAGGCCAGATGAAGTGGCAAGCAGCCTGAAATTCTACTAGAGGATGTGCCGGGGGAGAGGAGCTGAGCCCCAGCTCAATATGGACAACATAGCAGATCTGATCTCAAACAAAAAAACAATGAACTGGGGGTGTAGCTCAGTGCTACAGTACTTACTTAGCATGTCTGAGGCCCTGGGCTCAAGCCCCATCCCTACAAAAAAATTAAAGCTTAACTTCTAAGGATCAGACTAAAACATTTTCAGACATAAAATGGCAATTTATTTTTTTCTATGGAAATTACTCAGTGGTGCCTTTTATGAATTAGGAGAGCAAAGCAACAGTGAAGAAGATTTAGAATGGGGAAAAAAAGCCAAGAGATCTAACAAAACCAAGGTCAAGGAGTATAAAGCCCAGAATATCAGCTGTATCTAGGTGTGTAGGAAGACCACTCATAGGGTAGGGAGCCTTGAAAAGGAAAAAAAAAAAACAATCTATAAGATATCTTATGTGAGCATCTAATGAGGAGAACAAAATTTAATTAATGAAAAGTGGTACCTAGCAGAGAAAAAAATGAATTAATGTTTATTTCTGAGAAAACCAAAAGCAATATAGACAAAGTTCATACACAGTTTGCTGCTTCACTTAGCTTTGTGAACACCATGAACATGGTTATAATCATGCAATCACTAAGCATTTGTCTAACCAACTTTACTATATAACTAACAACACTGGGAAGGTGTCAGAAATATTTGTGATGGACAGACAAAAGCTACATCCTGGAGTGGAAAGTTAAGAGATGTTGCATAGAATGGAACAACTGAGATTGGCTTTATAAGCATTTTGAGAGCATCAGATAAACAGCAGAATAATCAGGTATAAGGTCACCTCTGGGGTAGAGGGTAGGCAGGGACTGATGCTTTTGTAGTAATCCTGGCAGAACATTAAATGATGTGAATGACGAATTTTGTTTTGAAATAATTTTTTTATTTATTTATTTATTTATTTATTTATTTATTTATTTATTTATTTATTTATGAGGGTGAAAGAGGCAGACAGAAAGAATGGGCATGCCAGGGCCTCTAGCCACTGCAAACTCCAGATGCATGCCCCACCTTGTGCATCTGGCTTGACATGGGTACTGGGGAATTGAACTCTGGTCCTTCTGCTTTGCAGGCAAGTTCCTTAACCACTGATCCATCTCTCCAACCCACAAATTTTGATTTAAATAAAGAATTAAGTTAAAGATTTAAATAAAGAATTAAATTAAAGATTTAAATAGGGAATTAAAGATTTAAATAAAGAATTCAAAATTCTTCCATCAGAAGATGGGAGGGAGGCACAAAGTACCGAGAGACAATCAGAGTCAGGACACAAAACTACAGAAGAACTAATTGATACTGATATAGATAGAATATTTCAAGGTTTTCAAGTTGAGTTTTCGATATCATATGCCCTTGCATTTTAAGCCTATCATTTTTTTAAAGCAAGATAGCCTTTCTTTATGCATTAAAAAACTCCATGTTTTATTTTAATGCAAAATGTTTTAAATAATTTGTGAAGCATTCTGTCAACATTTTGTGCTTGCTGGGAAAAGAAATTTCCTCCTCTCCTTCTATTGTTGCTGGCTCTCAACACATCATCATAGAATTTATGACTTATTAAGTCAGATGACATTCCCTAAGAGTTTTTAGGAATTATAAACAATTACAGGAAAGAAGTGTTTCCATTACCAAAAGTGGAATAATGATGGGATCTACTATTGACTTTGCCAGCAAGAGCATGAAGTTAAAGAGCAGGCAGAGTTTTAACCTCCACTGTAGCTGATAGAGGATGATGCAGTATTCTATTATCCACACTGGCAAATGATTTATTGGGAGACTTTCTTTCTTCCAAACTGTGTCAACCCACTGATTTTGTTTTCCCCCAATTGCGCTGATTTTTCATCTTACAGCATATATTGGACTATAAGCATTTGAGTGGTGTTCCATAAAGAAAAAAAAATCTAGATGACATGATCCTATACATAACAGACACGAAGAATAGTATCAGTAAACTCCTGAAGGTGATAAATTCCTTCAGCAAAGTGGCAGGATTCACTCTCTTAAATAAATAAATAAATAAATAAATAAGACCTAAAACACTGAAAACCTGGGAAGAAAAAATTGGGGGAACACTCTATGAGATAGGAATAGGGGAAAACTTTCTAAACAAACCTCAGATAGCCCAGGAAGTGAAACAATCACTTAACCAATGGGATCTCATCAAGCTAAAAAGCTTCTGTATTAGTCAGGGTTGTCTAGAGGAAACAGAGTTGATAGAATGGATTGTAGTAAAACAGAATTTATTGGGGTAGCTTATGACAGTCCAACAATAGTAGTCTGCAGGCCCACAGGTGAAGAAACCAGTAGCTGTTCAGTCCACATGACTGGAGGCCTCATCAGTCCCAATCCAGCCCAGAAGGCCTGATGGCTCCCTGGGGAGCAGCTGCTCTTCAGTCCACAATGTGAGCCTGGGGAAACTGGGTTCCAATGGACAAGAAGGTTAGGAGAGCAAGATGAGAGAGCAAGTCACGAACCAGCACCAGCAGCCAGGGTAGGAAGGAAGAAGAGCTTCCCTTCCCTCAAGCTTCCTTATATTTATTCCCCTTCTGGAAGGCCCACCCACTGGGGGGAAAGGCTCACTCTGGAATAGGGACATCCTCCCTTCTCCAAAATCCCAAAAGGATTTTGTCAATCCTTTCTGCAGGCAAACTCAGAGCCTCATCCTAGATTACTATGGATTATTACATAGACCAAGTTGACAAACTTGACCATTACACAAGCATACCATATTCAAAACCAATAAGCCTCAATCAAACTGGGAGTTTATCTTAGAGGTCTAATATCTAGACTGTACAAAGAACTCAAAAAATTAAATGAAAAAGTATCAAACAGCCCTCTCACAAAATGGGGAACTGACCTCAACAGGGAATTCACAGAGGAAGAAATACAAATGGCCAACTCCCATTTGAGAAAATATTCAATGTCATTAGTCATCAGAGAAATGCAAAGCAAAACAACAATGAAATTCTACCTTACTCCAGCCAAAATGACAATCATTAAAAATCTATCAATAATAGATGCTGGTGAGGATATGGGGGAAAAGGGACCCTCATTCACTGTTGGTGGGAATGCAAACTTGTACAACCACTATGGAAAGCAGAGTGGAGGTTCCTAAACAGGATGGATATTGAGCTACCAGTAGACCCAGCTATCCCTCTAGTGGACATCTACCCCCAAGATTCCTTGCTGAAGCACAGAAACATTTGTTCAACCCTATTTAAAGCAGCTCAATAGCAAAGAATTGGAATCAACCCAAATGTCCATCACTGGATGAATGGATATCAAAGTTGTGGTACATATACACTTTGGAATTCTATGCAGCTGAGAGGAAAAATTATATAATGAAATTTAAAGAAAAGTGGATGGACTTGGAAGAGATCATTCTCAGTGAACTCACACAAGAGCAGAGAACCAAGCACCATATATTCTCCCTCATATGTGTTCCTAACCATGTTAAACCAGAACATTAAGAAAATCTGTCAGTGAGCAGAGACTGTAAAAGGGAATGGAAAGAATTGTGTGTGGGGGTGATTGGAGGGAGGAAGTAGTGGGAGGGTGGAGGGAATCATATAGTAAACTGAATAATGAATTGACACCATAAAACCCTAGCTTTTATACAGTAAGCTACTGAGGAAGTTGAGGGCACCACCTGGTACAAGGGGCCATCAACAGAATGGGAGGAAGCCTAACCTCAAGAATAATTTCTCAGGCCTGCATCTCCCTGTCCCAGTCATTGGTTCCTTCCCACACTGAGCTGATGATCAAAAAGACCCAGGAGGTCCCCAAAATGAGACTGACTTCTGTCGAAGCTCTTGAATACCTCTCCCAGGCCTAAAGTAAGACCCTATTGCTGAAGAACTCACAAAGTGTCATCAAACAACACCAAGAGATCCTGCTAGATCCAAAATGGTAACCAGCTCCCAGATGGTAGCATGTGTAGTCCTGGAAGGTGTTGCATGAGTTGCCAGGGAAAATTGGTCAATGATATTTGGAGAAAGCAGAGAATACTGATATGCAATATAGACAGTTGTCACAAGAATGCTGAACACACTGCTATTTGGAAGAGACCAGCAAGTCAAGAAATGTTCATATGTGCAATACTGGCACTAAACGGAGGAGGGTAATCAAGGGCTTACTGATTGGCTAAGAGATCTGCTTAGTGACAATAAACCCTTAACTGGAACTGGAATCCATGGAAAAATCCTATGGGGACCAAGATCTCGGGCTCCTAGGGGAAATTCCCACTACCAGAAAGCTACAGAGAGGCTATACCCATTAAGAGCTAGCCAAAATAGCAATGTTGTCTAATTTTAACCTATATTGATCTCACTCTCTGAGGAAGATTCGGTATTTCTCAGAAGGCAGTGCGAGCCAGGGACAACTCAATTCCACCAACAAGACATTGGATGAAAGTTGACATCCTGGCAGGAGACAAACCACACCTAGCCTTCACACAGGGCCCAAATGAAACCTACAAGAATGTGAGGAGACAAACAGGAGACCAATCACCACAGCAATTCTGATAACCCATGAAAGGTCAATGGAGATAGACACCAACGATATCCATCACAACCCAGGGCAAAGATCCAGAGATACTTAATATCTCAACAACAAAGCTGACTCAAAAGTCACCCGCTATGACTCAGGGAACTGAGCTGAAGAAGGAGGAAGACTGTAAGAGCCATGGTGGGGGGAGAATATCCAGAAACATTGCCCCCCTTAAAAAAGAAAGAAAGAAAGAAGGAAAGAAAGAAGGAAGGAAGGAAGGAAGGAAGGAAGGAAGGAAGGAAGGAAGGAAGGAAGGAAGGAAGAGAGAGAGAGAGAGAGAAAAGAAAAGAAAAACTAGCTACCTCTGGTACAGTTCATAACCCCCTAACCTAAGAACAGATCCAGTATGTGCACCGAGGAAGGACCCCAGTGGGAAGAGGACACATTCACAAGACTTGATTTTATCATACAATATATATACTTATTCATAATAAAGTTATAAAATAAATAAATAATCTACAGATTAAAAAAAAGAAAAGAAGAAAAAAATTCTCAACTCTAGCTTTGTGTTACACCATAAACTGAAGTTTGCCATGCAGCATGCCATATCACTTTTATTTAAGCAGCTCTTTACTTAGCCCAAAAGCTTGGGAAATTAATTTCTACTAACATTTATTCCAAAAGTCTGCTTTCTAAAATATTATTTTAGGGAAGCTACTGTGAGAGTACATGATATTTTGGCTAAAAGAGAAAATCATTATAAAATATGTTTCCCAAACACTGATGATGGGGGGCAGCGCATATAATAGAGCAGTGATGGTTATGTATGTTGTTATTTTTCAGGCTGGAAATCCTAGCATACCTTTGTCTTGCCCTCAAGAAAGGTTGGATTGTCCCTTTAGTGGTAATGGATCAGAAAACCATCAAGACAAAAAGTTCTGCCACAGTTCCAAAATGAGAAAAAACAATTAAGAAACTTCCTTCTAAAATGTTCTCCAATGGGAAAATGCTTCAGGTCACTGCTAGAGTGGAAGAGAATTGTCTCGTTTTCAGGTAAGGGCAGCACAGAGTTCCAGATGCTACCTCAGTGGTGCTCTGTAAACTGGAAACTTTTTGACAGATTGGCCAAATTTCATTGTTAATGAGCTCTTATTGTCAGTGCTCAGCAGATGTACAGAACCAAAACTCTGAAACAATACAGACCCACTTGAGTACATTTTCCATTATTAATTGACTTTTGTAATTTTGATATATACTAAAATTTAGAATTGTATATGCATGAAATGAGGAGAAAATGATATTCAAAATGCATTACTAAATATAACAATCAGTATAATTTCAGGTTGCTTTTTATTTCAAAATTTATAATCCAGCAAGAGGGATGTTTAAATATTGCTATCAAAACCTTAAGTTACTAAATAAAAGTAATGGATGATGAGTTATCTACCTGAGGAATACAAGTAATTTTTTCATCATGGTGCATCTGTCAAAAACAAAGCAGAAAAAGCAGGAGAGATGAACTCTTAAAAGTTCTAACTTCAAAAATACTGTTTTTATATGTGAAGAGGGGGCAAAAGAACAAAAGAATGAAGAGGATTAAGGAAGAAAATGAAAACAAAATTAAAAGGCAAAATTTTGCCAAATGTGCAAGAAAATATGTCTTCAATATCAGTAACAATATTCTGAATAAATAATAACTAAATAAATATATATGAAAAGGTGTATCTGCCAATTGGTCTTTTAAATGTTTTGTAGAAGTTAACATGCAGTATGAGAAAATATTCAGAAAATGAATACTTGTATAGCATTAGTGGACGTGCCAAGTGGAAAGTGTTTCTGGAGTATACTTTGACAATATGATTCAAAAACATGAACACTGAAGCCAGGCTCACACCTGTAATCCCAGAACTTGTGATGCTGAGGCAGGAGAATTATTATTAATTTGGGGGCCATTCCTGACTAAATAGTGAGTTTCAGGTAAGCACGGGCCATAGTTTAAGACCCTGTTTCAAAAATAGCATCTTAGAATTCTGCATTCCATCATTGGATCTAGCAACTCCAAATCAGAGATTCTTAAAAAAAAAAAAAGATCATGGACAAGGCCTTTGCCTGAATGAAAAGCTCCACTTGAGGGTTTTACCCAGGGCCATGAAATGATATGACTGTCATGTGGAGAGTTCAACACAGTGTCAGGAGAAGGCAATGAGTCAAGTTACAGAGCAAAAAGTAATGATGGCTCAGACTTAGAAGGAAAAAAATTCAGAAAAAAAGAAAACATTTTCACAATTTAATACTAAACACATGGGTTACAAAGCACCATGCAAAATCGGCCTCTGGTTCCAAATGTATATATTTCTGTACATATGGCCTTTTTGGTGAGGAAATTCGGAAATGCCTCTCAAATCTAACTATATGCCTCGAGTCAGAAGTTCCTGGGACACAGAGCTAGGTTATAACATAATGAGCCCAAATTGACCCAGGAGAAGGAATTTGTCTAAGCATTTAGGTTTGCTGAAGTGCAATAAATCACACTATTAAAATAAAGGGAAAAGAGACACAAATTTGAATATGTGATTGAGACCATGAGGCAAAAGCATGTACAAAATTTGTTGAAGGGAAGATACAGCTCTGAGCCTGGGAAAATGTTTTACACAGGATCTTACACAGGATAACATCTCAAAAGCACCTGGGAGGATGTTTTACATATCTGAAGGATCCTATCTCTGATAAGCCCCTTTTGAAAAGAGCTCTGCAAACAGCCCAATCAACTTTTATATGGTCACCTATTGTCTCTCAAAGGAGGCCCAGGCCCAGGCAAACTTTACCTACAGTCTTAAAAAGAGCCTTCAGAGAGCTTTTCCACAGACATGACTTCAGACCCAAGAGAAGTCTATCCTGACCTCTTAGGAGCCACTTGTCATTGCAACAAGTTTAAAGTCATGTTGGGGAGAGGCAACTCACCATCATAACGAGCTTTAACAGATCAAAGGAACAGATGGATGAAAAGCCCCCTACTTCCTTCTCAGAAGAAAGAGAGCCATCACTGGTAAAGAAGGTCTGAGTTTAAAGGAATGTCTGTAAATAGACAACGAGATGTTTGCATGAGATTAGAGTGACCACTTAGATGTGGCCAGGCATGTGAGTTAAAAGGTTATGAGCCACCTGTGTGCCATAAAGATAGTAGATAACTGTGAAATGTCACATGCCTGTAAACTCAAACATATAAAAATCTAGTAAATAGGCAGGGGAGAGGGGGTCCTTGGTCAGAGGTTCAAATCTTGAGCCGAGACACGAACCTCCAGCATGCTGGACATAAACCTTGCTGTGTGACTTGCATTATCGTGTGTGTCTTCTGTTCTTTGAGGAGTGCTCGGCCTCGGACCACAACATTCAGAGTTGCACTTACTCAAAATTTGTGGCATGGATATGATTTGAGAGTGTCCCAAAGATATCAAGTGTTGGAATTTAATCCCCATTGTGCAGTTAAGAGAGAGAAACAAACCTAATAATGGTATTTAGAAGTGGGAATTGGGGACGTCATTAGAATTAGATAAGGTCATTGGATTGAGCTCTGGTGAACCCTAATGGTTTTGGAAAAAGAGAGAGAGACCAGAACAGACATAGACACACATGTAATGTCTGCCATTTGTCATGTCATGCTGAGCCACCTCAGGACTTTGCCAGGAAGACCATCACCAGCTGTGGGTCCTCAACCTTGGACCTCCATAATTATGAGCTCAATAAGCCCCTTTTCTTTATAAACTAGCCTGCCCCAGGTGTTTTACAACAGTAATGCAAGATAGACAAATACTTTAATCAAAAGTAAAGGTTATTCTCTGGGCTTCTGTCCCCGTCCACACGGCCCACTCCTCAAATCTAACCATCAACCCTACACATTCCAGAAGGCTTTTTTGTGTTGGCCAGCTCTATAATTTCACTACTTTTACCCAGATATGACTTCAGTCTCTAAGTCACTCTCATCATTCTTGTCACATTCTATCTTAATTCATTGTTTTATGGAGATATTAAATTTTTGCTTTAGTTTAGAATATTAAATTATCATTTATATTATATACATGAAGCACTTTAAGAATTGGAACAAGTAAAAAAAAACCTGAATTTCAAGATAAATAAAAGATAATGTGCAATTCAGAATTATTGCTTTAAATAAATATGGATGGTATCATTATTTCAAATGCAAACTCTTAAAAAGAAGATTTAAAAATGCTAAGTGCCACATAAATATGTGATAACATACAGAAAAAACTTCTCTGGATTTCTACAGAAAGGGTTGGACCAGTTATCTCCTAAAATTTCATCCCTTTCTAATATGCTAATATTCCTCATCAACTTCATATACATACTGTTTGCATATCAGTTAGGATTCATCCTGTTCACACTGGCAGGGAAGGAGTCATTAGATTAGAACCAGTAAGGAAAGCTCACCAAACATCTAGAGTTAGGGTGAGATTTCCCTCATGTTACTGAAAGCCATGCAGTAGAAGCCGCAGTAAATGTGAAGAGAAGCTCTCTTTGTACTGTGTCTTCAGTGCTCTCTATTAAACTAGCTGTACACTTAATGGGTGCTGCTGGTGGTGGGCTGGGAGAGAGATATTTGTAGGATCCAGGTCTGTTATGAGAGCAGATGATGAAGGCTTGATTTAAAACAAAGCACAGTATAAATATAAATTGCATGATACCTCTCTGTTCACCTCAATTTGTGACAGTTAGGTGTGTGTAGGGACCACTCCTCCCCTTTCAGCCCCTTCCCTTGAATGGGAGGTGTCTAGTTAGAGCTACAACCTAGGTGCCAAAACTGATTGGTCAAATATGAACCAATCAGCTGTTCCTTTAATTCACCTGGGGAGGACTTAAAACTAGCTTCCCTAGAGGAAGTAGGCCCCTCTTCCCCCACATGGCAATGGAGTAGGACGACTGCTGACCCAGGCCTCAGTGAGGTAAGGCCTGTACCGGGGGCAGGCTCCAGACCTTTCTCTCATGAACCTCTCTTTTTCATAAAGGGAGCATTCTGTTATCTTTTCTTGGGATGTTTATCTAACTAAATAGTAAAAGTTCTGTGAACTCTCTGACACATGTTTTCCCCACACTGGTGGCAGAAAAACTCTATGACTTCCCACATCCAATTTCCCCATCCAACTCCCCTTTTCCTAATCTACTAAATTAGAATAAATGTATAATTAAAATTTAATTCTGTCCCTATATACAATTCTTTGGCATTAGAGGACAAAAACTCGAAGTAAAAAGAGGGGAAAGGGAGGATTCCAAAACTCTCTCTCTCTCCCCACGTTGCTTACTATTAATTAGCAACAACCCATATCAAATTTAGGAGCAGATTTCCTAAAGTTTCAAAGGCACTGGGTTATGTTATAAAATAAAGAGACAAAAATTGGATGCAAAATACTGTGGATTATTTTCAAACACCAAAGTATTGATCATTTAACTACAATTTCAGCACATTAGATTTTTAATGTGGTGGTACAGTGCATTGTACCTTACTACATCATTCTGTAGTTAGAGAATTTATTTTACCTTCCCACAAATGTTCCAGTTTTCATTTTAAATAAATGCCCTGAGTTACTCATTGGGGTAGAAAATACAGACTTGTTGAAGGGAAGATATAGCTCTATCTGAGCCTGGGAAAATGTGTTACACAGGATCTTACACAGGATAACATCTCAAAAGCACCTGGGAGGTTGTTTTACATATCTGAAGGATCCTATCTCTGATAAGCCCTTTTTGAAAAGAGCTCTGCAAACAGCCCAATCAACATTTATATGGCCACCTATTGTCTCTCTAAGGAGGCCCAGGCCCAGGCAAACTTTACCTACAGTCTTTAAAAAAGCCTTCAGAGAGCTTTTCCACAGACATGACTTCAGACCGGAGAGAAGTCTGACTGCTGAATAAAGGAATCCTTGTCTGAGCATGCTCCAGTCCGGTGTGCCTTCTGCCTCAATTTCCTTACACTTGTAAGTTAAAATTCAATAGTATCTAGTGCTTAGCATATCATCATGTAATACACTTCTGATCTGAACCACTAGAACAACTTGAAAAAGCAAATACAGTATGCTAGTACATTGTATCCCCCAATCAGCAGAATGAAGAACTGTTCTCCACAATAATTTACTTGGTTCCACAATTATCTATTAAAAGCATATTTCTTAAAAAAAGAAAATGTTTCTATTATATTTCATGAATATTAAAACATATTCTACAACTGTGGAATGTGTCCTAGTGGTTTAAATCATAGACTTGAGAGTCTGATGAAGTAGGTGTGAGCCTGGCTCTCCTATCAATTGTGTCACTTTGGGCAACTTTCTAAAGCAACTTTCTCTTAGTTTTGTAAAATATATCTTCATTTATTTATTTGCAATCAGAGAGAGGGAGAGGGGGGAAGCAAGAGAGAGTTTGGGTGTACCAGAGCTTTGCAAACAAGTGTCTTTAACCACTGGGCAATCTCTTCAACCTATGTTTAAGTTTCCTTATAGTGTTCATACAAAAGGGTTTTGTTTGTTTTTGTAGCCCTTCTCTTTCTCCCTTCCTCCTCCCCATTGTATGTGCCTCCCAACTTGCCCTCCTTTTTGCTTCCACGGTACACCTGTCCTTTTGTCCTCTTCCCTTCCATCACCTTTTTCTCCTTGTACTGTCCTGGGGATAGAGTACCTGCCTCATAGGGTTTCTGTATGTATTGAGTTCATACAAGCAAAATACATAGGACTTTGCCAAGATCATAAAAAGTATTCAATAAAAATTCAGTATTATTTTTCCTACATCTATGTACTTGAGAATAACTGTCAAAAACTTGATTGATTATGGTGACTGATGATGTTGTGAAGAAACAACTAATTTCTTCTAAAACTCTAATCACATCAGAGAATAGAGACATAAATCTAAAGTGACTTCTCTCCATAGGACCACTTAACTTTTTTTTCAAAGTGCCTAACAAACATATTTTTATACCTATTCTAACACCCTGTCAGATAATCACAACTGATTTATTTGTGTCACTCAAATTTTAATCCATCTATATGAAACAAATTATATGTTTATGTTTAGATATTTACTCACCCACCTCATGCTCAGAAAAAAAAACTGTTAAACCCTGAGACTAAAGTTTGTTAGCCTTCCTATTTGAAGGTTTGTTACATTTTTCCATCTCTAGTTATGTGTCAGAATGCTAAGGGAGTGATGCGTGTAAAGTTGCTTTATAAAGAGACTAATCTGGCACTGAGATATGCAATGCAGCATACACATGGTAGAAAATTGTTTCTCCTTCTAGCTTTAATACATTCATTTACTAGTAGCTTAATTCATAATCATTTAATATAGTGAACATTTGTAGGCTTAAATACTAAGAAATAAACAGGCTATTAAAAGTTAAAAACCTACTTGCATTTAGCTACGTTTAAAAAAATAATCCCAGGAATATTGTAATGAGGTCTAGGCTTAGGAGAGAGCATTGTGCAAGTTAATGTGAGTAATGAACCTTTCACATGAAATGATGTAGTGTCACAACTCATTTGCATCCCACTTAAAGTGTAATTAAGTTTCCCTGACAGCATGGCTTATGGCTGGAAGAACAGACCTGGATGCTAAATTAATCCAGAGTCCCTTAGTTAATAACACTCAGCAAAGAAAACTTTATATACTCTTTCATTTAAAGTTCCCAAACTCCCACTAACAGGAGTGTATGACAAGGCAGCCCTATAGAGAAACTGATGCCCTCTCAACAGATTCAATCCTTAAAATGCATGAAACTGGTTTTTGATGAATCAGAACATAAGAAAATGCTATTATTCATTCCAGCTAGGAAATTGCATAATCTGGAGGGATGATTTCACACTTAAATTTTACTGAACAATAGCTCTAAATTGCAGTGTGATTTCAAACATAAACCTGAACTGTTTGGTAGTTTTAAGATTTATAACCTAACTGTCTTTCCATAGTAAGTGCTCAAAAGTAATATAATTCATTTTTATTTAATCATTTAGGACTTAAGTACTTCATATAAGTTTCCATGTACACTTGTAATATCAATAAATTTTCATGGCTTTGCTATTATCATTGCTGCTTTGTTTTCCTAAAATATTTACATTTTACTATTTTAAAAGTGTTCAACATAGTTATCAGGGAAATGTAAATTTAAAAAGATCACAATGGATGACATCAAGAAAACAAATAACAATAAATGCTGATGATGATGTGGTGGAAGAGGAACCTTTATTCACTGAGGGCTGGAGTGTAAACAGCCACTATGGAAATCAGTATGGAGGCTTCTTAAAAAACTAAAAATATAATCACCACATGGTCGAGCTACACTATTCCTGGGTATATACCCAAAGGACCCTAAGTCTAACCCACAGAGACGCTTACACATCCATGTTTATTGGTGCACTATTCACAATAGCCAGGAAATAGAACTGACCTAGATATTCATAAACAGATGAATGGATAAAGAAAATGCATTACACATACACAATGGAATTTTATTCAATCATAAAGAAAAGGAAAATAATGACCTTTGCAGAAAAATGAATGGAACTGGAAATCATTATGTTAAGCTTTAAAATAACTCAGACTTAGAATGACAAATATAATATATTTCTCTTATATAAGGTTTGTAGGTTTCAATTTTTATATGTGTGTATTTATGTGTGTGTGTGAGGGTGGACAGGTCATGAAACTAGAAAGAGGACCATGAGAGAGAGGAAAACAGATCTCAGGGGCTGGAGGATGGACAAGAAAGAGAGAGAGAGAGAGAGAGAGAGAGAGAGAGAGAGAGAATAATTAAACACATATCATACTATTCCATCAGTTAATTAAAAACTATAATTTAACTATAATTTAAACAAGAAAGATATTGGGCAGAAGTACCTTGCTGGGGTAGAAAAATGTGTGACCAGAAGCCATATGTTGTTACAAAAAATTCCTAGTGCTGGGGGAGGAACAGCGCCCCCCCCCAACAAGTTGTTGATCAAAGAGGCCCATGGTCCCCTCCAAAGCAATATAGGCTATTGCCAGTGCCCTTGGTTATCCACCAGAAATACATGATAAGCCCCTGTGCTGTAGATACCACATCCTTCAGTTTCCGGACATGGAGAAATCAAGCTGGTACTGAGCTAGAAGCCTCTTCCTTGCTGGCTAGCTGACACAGTGCTGGAAAGTGCTGTGCAGCCCACTGGGAGAGAAAAGGCATCAACAGCATTAACCAGCAGTGTATCTGCTCTGCTCTTTTGAATCTCGCTTCTTCTCCCAGTTCTGTGCTTGTTCGTTATGTCTATCTGCGATTCCAGGGGAGTCCTCTGCTCACTGGGGCAAATTGGAAATTGAGGTGAATGAGATCCTTTGGCCAAGGATGATGCAACAGAATGTTGGTATTGCTTAAGGAGGGCACGGAGGACAAAGGGTTAAGAGGGTGTTGAATGAGGTCAGAAACCCCGGTAACTGGTGGGCGGTTCCCTATCTCCACCCTCAACTCTGAGACTCCCAACCCCCAAGAAAGCATGCCACATAGACCCAGGTTCATACCCCAGCTGTGCCTAGAAGGTGGCAGTTCCTCTACCCCCACCATCTGATATGTGCCCAAGCTCACATCCACATGCAAAGTAGGTATTCACAGGTTGCTGATTTCTGTCAATCCTCATTGCCCATTTCTTTCTCTCCCTCCTCCTCAATTTCTATTTAACCCATAACACTGCTACAATAAAACGGGATTACTTGTCATGGGATTATTTGTCATGCTTTTTCCCCCAGGTCTTTGACCGTTACTGCACTTTAATACATGGGAAACTGTGTTTCCCCTAGGAAGCCGTGTTTCCCCTAGGAAGCCGTGCTTCCAGAGCTGAACACTAAATCATGGGTAATCGCATGCCTCCACAGGTGCCCGGTTTCGGGTCCCCCGCTGCCGCCAGAGCCATCAGAGCCTCCGCCACTTGGAGCATGCCTACTTCCTCCCTCCCCACAGTCCCCTCCATGCTGCCGCCATGTAGCATGCCTGCACCCTGGTGCCAGCCTCAGCAGCGCCCTAGCAGCCGCCCACAGAGCTGTGACACGGAGTGGTCCATGGAGTGGTCTGCGCCTTGGGGCCGACAGCAGGAGCGCTCTCTGCTCCTTGCAGCATGAGCCCAGCAGCTGGCCCCGCCTCCCTGGGTGTGCTCCAGCCCAGCCTTGCCAGGAAATCGGCTCAACTCTGCCTGCGCCCGAAAGCCCCAGGCAGACTCCAAAACCAGCCAAACCCAATTTCCTTTTTTTTTTTTATTAAAACAACAACAGAAAGTCAGGACCCAGCAGTGCTCAGGGCACTGTGCATTGTCAAAAGATCGGGCCTGGAGGTCTGAGAAAGAGACCACAGCCCCATGCAACAGTAAAGTCACAGGTCCCAGCGCTCAGGGGGCTGTGCTTATGTCAGGAGGTGGGGCTTGGAGGTCTGAGCACACATAAGACTAATGAGGCCTGCATTACTAGTATCCTAGCAATGATGGTCATATATAAATATTTAGGTTTACTTGAGCTTAGTTAAGTATAATTCAATAGACTTAATTTAAATTAATTTATAAGGCTTTTTCTCTGTCTATACAGATGTAAAAGTGAGTAAAGCCTCATGGTGCATGCAATGCCTCTCATACTTATAGATTTGATACAAGAAAGTCTCCGGTTTGGGTTATAATATGTCTGCTATTTCTCTAAATATATATGCCACAGTATGGATGTTTTTCAGCCAGTCTAAAACGCAGGTTTCCGCCTTGTCAGAAATCCAGGTGCAGGCCCCCTGGGGCTGAAAAACAATGGTCACTCAGGGCTAACCCCAGGGAGTACAGCCTTTTGTTTGTAGGAAACCAGCAGCTTGAGAAATTGATTTTTGCCTTTATTTTGAGTTTTGCCTCTTTTGGTTATTGGTCTTTGTTGCCTATGGACTAAGGAATCCAATATGGCCATGAGGCCTTTCCCCAAGAGATGGCTGAGACCCCATGGGACTTTAAGAGAAGGCTCTGCAGGCTGAATTCAATTGATTTGATTTCTGGTCAATTTGTATGCTTACTGGGATAAGAAATTCCTTCTTCTGGGTTACTCAAGGGCACCTGTCTAACGTACAATATTCTAATTTTAGTTATGCCACAGACTTATTTTTTCTTTCAGTCTACCTCAATCACTTTTAAAAATTGTATCAATGTTGATTTGTCAGGGATATCCAAAGGTTATCAAGGTAGCAAAATTGTTCCAGGTATAATAAAGGTAAAAGTTATATCAGGGACCATTATGTTTTGCCTATACTTAATATATATTATAGAACTTATTAATAGCTTATTTATAAGAGATATCTTGCACCAATAGATTATAAAATCGATGGTTATATCTATACTAATAAATATTATTAAACATATTGGTTGCCAATTTTCTTAAAATTGCATCCATAGAGATATTGCATATTTTCTACTAATAAGGATGTCTAATTCTTATTACTTATTTTATATAATTTAATAAATAGTTAAGTCAACTTGGCACAATTTCTCTTAATCCTATAAGGAATGAACAACTAAGTTCTGTAGATTTGTATGTGTTGGATGCCAATTCTATAAAAGCCAGCTATATGTACTGGTTTTCAGTCTTGGACTAAACAATAAAAGAAAAAAATCAAGATATTATTGTGCTCAGTCTGACTCTGTGTTCAAAAGAGCTCATTGGATACAGACCCAGAAACAGACATATTTCCCAACGCTTCCTCATAAACTGGCCCTCTGGTTTATTGACGAATGTAAGGGAAATAACACAGGGAGATCTATGTCCTCTTTGTGATGCTAGAGTCCATGATTTTATGGGTAAACTGAGTCCAAAAACACAAGGTTTCTTTTCTCATCTATTGCTCAATGGTTAGAGACATTGTCTACTGTAAGTGCTATATGTTTTCTGCTTGCTTATAAATAAAAAAGAGGGGGAAGAATGCCCCTAGAAAGTGTCTTTCTTATAAGTGTGTTAAGGATCAGGCGGTTCAACGGTTAGATATACTTTTTAATGCTTATACTCATTTGGAATTCTATATAGTAATAGCTAAAGATATTTGCTTGGTCTCTTAATAAGAAAATTAATTTTGGGGTTTTTCAAAAAGACTAGTCATAGCAAGTTTTAAAAGAAGTGACTGCCACAGGTCAGCTTTAAGTACTAACTGATTCTCTAGCTTAAGTTTTTATAAAACAGAGTACAGCTATTCTTTTGCTTGTGAAACCATGTAGGCTGACCACTGCTACCACTGGACCTGATCACTCCAGTTATAGCTATTGGCTCAGTGACTAAATTGTTTATGTGTTAAGAAATATACAAAAAGAACTCTTAAAGTACTCACCCAGGCTAACTATATTTCTTTGTCAGTATGTAAATTATTGGACAAATTAAGTTTTTAAGATAAAGGTTGCTTACTGGTATTAATTTTCTAAAATAAGGTTCTCACATATAAAAACATTGTCTAAAAACAAAGGTTTTTCTTTGTTCATGCTAATGCTATCAAATGGTCATCATTAGATTTCCGTCATTGTGGCTTCTATCCTCCTATCAGATAAATGTGTTGGATAATTTCTGTCATGGATAAAACATAATTGTCTTATGTTTATAAGAATCATTACTGTATATGAGGTTAATTAATGCCTAATGTTAAGCTAACAACATTGGTTGTCACATGTTTTCTTTTTCAAAACCAGATTGATATTAGAACTTGGCTGTTCTAATTCAACAATGTCCAAACTCTACTTATTGTGGGTAATCACAGAGTCTTTATCTAAGATATTATTTCAACAATTGTCCTATTTCGTGTACTTAAACTAACTCTTTAAGACATATTCCCTACTCCAGGGTAGAAGTTCAGACATCTGAGGAAATTATTTCAGCTTCTACACTTTGAGTTTCCAAACCCTCCTGGATAATTGGTATGTTTTCAAACATAGATACTGTCTTTCTAGACTGTTCTTGATCTGGTGACTTACATATTAGATCTCTATATTTGAACTTATTGCTAAAAATGCTTCCAAAACTATGTTTTGTCTATAGTAACAATCATGAGATATTATAACACTTGTGCTGTTATTTAGATAAAATGTTGTACATATCTCTTCTTAATAACTCTATTAATATGTCTCATGCTTTGCAAGCCATACAGGAACCATCTCAGACCATATCAGATGCTACAATGCCATTCAATAAACAATTCTGGGGATGGATCTGAGTTTCCATGGTGGACAGCAACCTGAAGGTAAACTACTCTCCACTGGATACCCTATGTTAAACACTCCCCACTTCTGGGGGAGTCACCCCACCTCCTGCCTCACAATGTGAGACAAGACAAAATCTTGGCAATGTGATATGGCTAATGGGTCTCTCTCTCTTGGGCCTTAGCTAGGGATCCCCCTTCTCTGAGGGATACCCCCAGTTGCCTTAATTTCATGTCCTATTCAGCAGGAAAAAGATGAGAGAGAGATTTCTTTGCCCCCATTTCCCAACAGCAATTGGGTATTCCTCAAGAGAGGGGGAAATTAT
The DNA here is from genome assembly GCA_004024765.1 of Zapus hudsonius. Taxonomy (NCBI): domain Eukaryota; kingdom Metazoa; phylum Chordata; class Mammalia; order Rodentia; family Dipodidae; genus Zapus; species Zapus hudsonius. The sequence goes on along the minus strand of PVHP010000806.1, from coordinate 100,249 downwards.
GTAAGTTTAGGATTGAGACCCCACACAAGGTTGCCAAGGACTTGGGAGAGGATTTGGCTATGTCTTTCCCATTGGGGAGACCTGCCCCATATGCGTACCTGCTAGAAATTTAAAATATAATTAAAACAACCCAAATATAGGGGAAATCACCATCAGGCAACCCCTCCAAAAATCCCACTTAACCGCTTGCGGATGATACACGCAAGGCAGGACCCTTGTGCTTCCTTACAGGAATGTGGGGACCCTTGAGGATGCAAGCTGCCTCCCATGTCTTTTAAAGGTCCAGAGTGCAGTCATTTTTAGAACCGACAGGACTTGAAGCAGCCACTCCCAGATCTATGCAGCTGGAGCGACGCCCTGCCCCCAAAGCAGCCCAAGCGAAAAGTGAACTGAGCAAACAGTCCCCAGTGCCTGGCACCTCTGGACAAAAGGGGGACCCAGACCCAAAGCACAAGCGCTCCCTTCCCCATGCTCCCTCCCGGCCAGCCTTCAGCTGGCTACCAAAAGCCTTGCCAGACAGCAACAAACCTCAGATTTTTAAAACAACATTTGGGGCAATGACAGCTACCCTGGCCTTTGCCCTGAGACTTGGTGTTGCTGGAACAGAGACGGACATTAACAGAGTCTAATCAAAACTCCCGTAAAGTGGCTGTTAAAATCTTTATCTGGAGTGGTCCTCCAAAATAGACAAGGACTAAATGTTTTACGTTATTTCTTGGGGTTGAAAAAGTATTATACTATATTCTATGTTATTTCTTAGGGGCTAAAAAATATTGTACTATATATTATTGTACTATATATTATGTTATTACTTAAGGTAGGGGGGACTAAGGAAATATTGTGCTTTTATATTATGCTTTTGTTAATCATACAGGAGTTAATGTAGATTCCTTTAAAAAGTTCAGACAGAACTTAAACCAGCAAAGGGAGCTCAGAGAGCAGGATAAAGCCTCCTCAATCTTGGTTCATACAGTCTCCATGGCTAGGCTAATTGCTTTTAATGAGGTATAGCTCATGGTATTGAGGGCCCAAATATTGTTTCCCCCAACAGTAATTTTCTCTCAGGATATGAGGGGCCCATTTTGGAGGCTTGCTTCTTGTCGAGGGATATAAGGGGTTCTGTATGGAGCTGACCTCCCCCACTGATATTGCAAGTATGAGGTGGTCCCAGGGTGTGTGGCCAAACTCTCCTGCATACTAACAAAAAAAAGGGGTGAGATGTTGCACCCCAGCCTAGCTGAGTAACCTTGAGCTAAATTTTGGAAAGAAAAGGCTGGGCGTGGTAGCACACGCCTTTAATCCCAGCACTGGTGTGCCAGGAATGGTGGTACACACCTTTATTCCCAGCACACCTTTTATCCCAGGAATAGTAATAGCTGATAAGCCTTGATCCTGTTTGTTAGAGCTGATAAGTTTTGTTCCTGTTTTTTGAGTTTCGTTAAAAAAAAAAAAAGCTATACAATACAATGCATCCTTGGATTGTATATAAGGTTGGATGCTGAAATAAAGTTTTGAGATTTGCTCGGACACTTTCCCAGACATGAGTGTGTGAATCTCGGGCTCCACACATTCACCTTTCCCCATGGGGCCTGTCTCCTGCTGGCCAGTGAGCCAGGATCGCAGGGAGCCAGGGACCAATGAATCTCTCCCTCAGTACCCAACAAGACCCTGCATGCAATATAACTGGCCTGTCAGTCAAGATGTGTCCATTAGTGTAATAGTGGTATGTAATGTGGTATGTCTGTTATGGGTGTAACTAATGGTTCTCTCACTAGATTGGAGACCTGCTCCATGGGAAGGAATTTATGCCCTATAATGAAAACCAAATTGAAATCCTATGGCTGGGAAAGTGCTATGTTCTAGGGGAGAAAGCTACTACTCTTGTTTGGCTAAATGAATATATTATGTCCACTAAGTTGCCTTCAAATATTTATGTTTATGCCCATATATTAGTGCTACTCTCACTTTTAGTTAGAGACTTGTTTTGTTTTGTTTTTCAGATGGCAGTAACTGCTGAGGAGACTCAAAACTCATCACAATGTGGAGAAGTGACAGTTGAGTGCTCAGCACTTAATTAGATACCTCCATAATACCCTCCAAGGCTTAGTGACCATAGCAGAAGAGGTGGTGGGAAGAATGTGAGATGCCAAGGATGGGGAGGAGGGCTTTGGATTGAGGTTGTCCACACACAAAACGGTTGTTGCACTCATGACCTCACAGCAGCTGTCATTGCCTGCACAGGACCTGCATCTTAGGCCTAATATGGATGATAGAGGAGGCCAAAAGAAAAGAAATCAAAATAGAAGAAAGTCTAGTTGGAAACAAGAAGAGTTTCAGTGGAAGGTAATAGGAGACAGGGAACAACAAACAAGGGTGGGAGAGAATTATTATTTTTTAAATTGATAATAAAATATTATATTTTTATAATATTTAATAGTTATTATATTTATAATATTTAATGATAATATTAAATATTTTAATAGTAAAATTTTAAATTAAGTTTTGTAACCAAAAAAAAAAAAAAAAAGATCCAGCCCTTAAAACTTTTCCAGGCTAAATGCTTAAAGGCTTCTTGTCAATATTACTATAACCGGGCAAAAGTACTTCTTCAAATACTTTACTGGAAATGGAACTTTTTTGTTTTCTGAGGAAGAACCTTAGCTATACCTGAGGAATTCCTGCACATGTTCTTTGTAGAGCAAGTTGAATTTTCACTCTAGCAGGAATAGAATGGAAGTTCTTCAACGGTCCCTCTGAAACACCATCTCAGTCATCAGTTGCCTGATTAAGATCACAACAGTTTTCCCTAAACCAGCAACACATAGCAGAAGGCACCATCACAATGTATTTATTATTGCTTCCCACTGTGAACTTTCCACCACATAGTTCATACCAAACCCAGCTGTTATCATTTAAATTCAAAAAGAATTGATTGCAAATTCACCTAAGTACTCACAAAACATAAATTCCTAGTGTCCACTCAAGATCCTCATTCAGATTCTGAATATTAAAAGCAGAACAAGCAGGTGTCTATTTAGAGTAAATATAGGCCTTATTATGTCCCCACACTAAAATGCTTTTGTTCCTGACGACAGATGACATGCTTTCTGTGACTCTAGATTTGCCCTTGAATGCTAGCCCCTTAAAGATAAGAATCTTGGCCACAAGAACAATACCCCTACATGTTACAGGTAGTCATAAAATTTTTATTGAATGAATTAGTCTCTGAACTGCCAGGTATATATCAAATGCCATATATAATGGAAGACTAATCAACCAGAAGACAACTTATAAGATGAAATGTGGGTGAACATGAGCCAAAAAAAATTGAAAGCTGACATTGATAGGTTCAAAACATTTTAATAGCCCTTCTGTCTTGTTTCTTCAACTAATACTTATAGTTCTCTTGAAAAGGGTTTTCTTGGTTCCTTCCCATACTGAGCTGTTGATCAAAGAGACCTATGAGGTCTCCAAAACAAGACAGGCTTCTGTCAAAGCTCTTGAATACCCATCCCAGGCCAAATGTATGATCCTATTGCTGAAGAAATCACAGAAAATCATCGCACAACACCAAGAAACTCTGTGAGATCCAGAATGGTAACAAGCTCCCATATGGTAGCATGTGTAGTGGTAAGTGCTACATGAGCTGTCAGGGGAAATTGGTCAGTGATATTTGGAGAAAGCAAAGACCTCTGATATAAAATTCAGACTGTCATGAGAACTGAACACACTGCTTTACGGGAGAGATCAATGAGTCAAGAAGTGATCACTTGTGCAATAGCATCAATACCTGGGGGGGGGGTAATCAACAGCTTTCAAATTGGCCAAGAAATCCACTCAGTGACAATGAACCCTTAACTTGAATTGGGATCCAGGGCAAAATACTATGGAGACCAAAAACTTGGGCTCCAATGGGAACTTCCCACTATCAGAGAACTAGAGAAGTTATACCCAATAGAATCTTGCCAAATTAGCAATGTGTCTCATTTAACCCATATTGATCTCACTCTCTAATGGAGATTCTGTTTGTATTTTTCAGAAGACATGGAGAGAGCTGTGTCAATCCAACTCCACCAACAAACCATAGGATCATGGCTGACATGCTGGGAAGAGATGAACCACCCCAGGCCTGAGACCTATCACCACAGCAAGTCAGATAACCCAGGATAGGTCAAAGAAACAGACACCAACATATCCAACACAACCCAAAGCAGGAGTCCAGAGACACTTAAGATCTCAACAATAAAACAGACTTAAAACTCACCCACTATGTCTCAGGGAACCGAGAAGAAGAGGGGGTAGAAAGACTGTAAGAGCCATGGTGGGGGAGAATATCCAGAGACATTGCCCCCCTCAGCAACAACACATAAGGGGGGGAACCTGGATACCTGCTATGCTATTTATAACCTCCTACCCCATGGACTAATCCAGTACACCCACGAAGAGGGTCCCCAGTGGGTTAGGGACAGGGAGTAGTGTAATGGGGCTACCATCACAAGAACTGCTCATACAATGTATGTAATTATGAATAATAAAGACAAAAAAGAAAAGGGTTGTAATATCTACCACTAAAAGCAAAATTCTTTGATTTGAATGGGAATCATTATTTTCCTATAGAATTGCTCACTTACAATGTGAAAGGTATTAGTGTATTAACAGGTGATAAATTTCACAGGCAAGACAATTTCCATAACCTAACAAATCAAACAGCCATCCTAGTAGAAATGCAGCCATTAACTTAGAAGGAAAGTATACATTTTCTTTCTAGGCAAAGGAGGATTCCCTCTTCTTTAAGATTCCCAAAGCAGTTTAGTTTGGTTTTATTTTGCTTTTGTATTACAAACTAGAGTCAGATATCTAAAACATATATAAAGAAAACACATTAAAAATTTAAAATATTTTTAACAAACCCTGGAGTCTGGGCAGATGGTTCAGTAGATAAAGTATTTGCTGCACAAATTTGAATACCAGAGTTTGTGTCCGCATCCATGCAAATGCTGGGTGGGTATGGCATCCAGTCTATAATCTCAGGGCTCATAGGCAGAGATAGGGTATCCCCCAGGCAAGGGCACCTAAATTGTTGAGCCTTGGGTTCAAGTGAGAGACCTTGCCTCAGTAAATAAAGTGAAGATTGATCGAGAAAGATACTTGATGTCAACCTCTGACCTACACACACATAAACACACATGCCCCCACACACTTACAAACCAAAAAACAAAAATTTAAAAATCCAATAACTGATAACAAAACTAAGAAAACATTTCAAAAAGATTACATTTCCTAAGAGTGAGAGCTTCAGAAGAGCAAAGACCTTGCTATCCAACTTTATTTTCCGCCCCTAACACAGGCCCATTGACCGTAATAGTTAATAAGTGTTTGATGAATGAACTTCACTAAGTAACTATGTTTTTATTAATCAAACACATTTTCATCTAGCAGCATGTCACTCACATTAGTAATCTGCCACATTAAATTTACCACATTAAAAAAAAAAACTGTAGTGCAAGTTTTAGCATTGTATAGATCCGCTAGCAGTCAAATGGATGCCTGTGCTGGATCTCACTTTGTTCCTGTTACCTACACTGGTGGCCAAGGGATTTTAATACAATTGGACACACACTTAATAATGTACTCATAGTTACAAGTTTTTTACCTCTTTGACCAAGTAAAAATTCAAATGGTAAAAGTTAATAGAGCTATAAAAAGTACAGTACTAAATTTCTTTTAATAACGTATCATTGATTTAGGACAGCTGCTCTCTGAAAAGTGTGTCCAGGGCCCAATAACCATACAGAAAATTACCAAGGCATGTGTCGAGTACCAGGCCTGAAGAACTGTTGGCAGAAGAGTGCCCAGTAGCATTATGGGTCTCAGCTGCAATTTCCCTACAGCTCAAAACCTGCCCAGCTGCTTCTGTATGCAGAGGCTGCTGGATCGATTTCTTACTGGAATAGATTTCTCACAAACAAGGATAATCCTTTATTTGAGGTTTAGTCACTTGAATTCCTTCCCGTATTCCTCACTGTCAGGCTTTGCCATTTTATATTCTTGCTAGAATGCACTTACTATTGTAGTTATGACACTTTTTACTCTAAGCTCCTCTTTTCAGGCCTTAGAGGAAAAAAAAGTCCTTAGCTGGAAATTTCTCATGCTTGTTGACAGTTTGGAAATGATTTATTTTAGAAAAGAGCAGAAGTGTGAGGAGTAGAAGATAGATCATTTATTCCACCGTCTTTGAGAACTTGGTGATCAGTTAATCTCGGGTTTATTGTTAAATGAAATATGATGACTTTCAACATTAAGTTTAGTTGTGGAAATAAGCTTTTAGCTTTATTTAAGAAGCAAAACTAAAATATTTTGAGTTCTCAGGCATAGACAAAATAAGCTAGAAATGTCCTTGTGGCTGAAGTAAATTTATTCTCTTCACATTAATGAAATAAAATGGATCATTATAACTCCAGACAATGAAAACATGCTTTAGTATATATGGCTATAAATACTTCATTTTAATCATATTGAGGTCTGTTAATAAGTATTCACTTACTCTTTGGGTATCCTTGCAGATCTGTTTTAATGCCAGCTTCATCTACACTTGTCAGTGAGCATGGTAATAAAATACTGTCACTATATAAAGCCTCTGCTTAATATCCCAGCATTTTAGCTCATTGCTTTCAAAATCTTTTTCTCCATGAGAATAATCTCATATATACTTGGAATTAAATTATACAATGGTTACTAAAACAATTACTCAACAGTATTTCAAATTGTGTCAAACTCACTCTGGAGTCCTCTGATTTTATTACATAGAAATAAGGTATTTTAATTAAGTTCTTTAGAGAATAGCAAGATTCAACACAACCTGATACACTTGTTTCTTCTTTTTGCTAATAAAAGAAATTCTCCAAAGCAAGTTATTACCAATTACTTGCAAGCACCTCTAGGAAGAGGGAGAAAAAAAAGAATTGTGAGTGGACTTGCTTAAAAGACTACACCGAGTTCCCAAGTGTGAAGTCTTCAAGATCATCTATTAAACAAAAGAGAGATTATAGTAGGAAACGAGATATAACTACTATGAATTTAAAGAAACCTTATTATTATCTTCATAATGAAATGTCAAGGGCAAACTGTTTATGGACATTAACTCTCCTATATTTATTTCTAACTTACTATGCTAGACCCAGAGACTCTGCGACAAATAAAACTTACCAAAGTATTGAATGCACATTAAGATAACTATTTCTCAAAGCTGAAATTATATATCAGAAACAGAAAAGAGGGGCTGGAGAGATGGCTCAGCGGTTAAGGCATTTGCCTCCAATGCCTAAGGCCCTGGGTTCGATTCCCCAGTACCCACCACATACGCCAGACCTACAAGGTGGTGACCCTGGTGTGCGCTCTCTCTCTCTCTCTCTCTCTCTCTTTCTCTCTCTCTCTTTCTCTCTCTCTCCTTGAAAATAAATAAAATATTTTTAAAAAAGAAACAGAAAAGAGAGCTCTGCATAAAAATATACTCTACCTAAAAATATAGTTATATGTTATATTTATTACATTTTTATTCTCTTAGCCCTCTGATTTTATTCTCTTTCTGCCTCTGATTTATGATTCTAGGTAAAGCAATATTTTACTTAGGCAAGATTAAGAGTAAGCTATGATAAAATTTCAACTCCCCTTCCTTCACTTAGGTTAGGAATAGTAAGAAGAGGGAAGCTGTAGATGAGCATTGGGGTGGAGAGGGGCAGGAAGTTCCCAGAGAAGCACACTATACCCAGGCAGAGCTCAAGCTGTTATTTAGAGCTTAGTGGGCCAGCTTTGCATGGACTGGAGTTGCCTTTGCTATTGTACCATGTAGCAAATAGGCACACAGGGAAAGTATATAAGAAAAGATTACCTACTTTCTTTCATATTCAGAATGTCACATTGAAATCACTCTCTGGGTATGAAAGAAAAATATAAGTGACTATGGCTTAACTTCCCAATATTAAAAGCTAGTCCCTATGCTCATTTGGAAAATCTGTTGTCTACACAAAAGCATTACTGGTCACAAATTCTCAAATGTATATAATTGTATGTTTAATCAAAAGTTATGACTACTATATATGGAACCCAGTAGGACCATCTGGAAGGCATATTATTTGGCACCTAAGCCTCAGCTTGTGTTTTTCTTAAAGGCATCATATAAAATGTTGAGCTAGATGTTAGCCAGGGTTGAAAATGAAAACATGCATGAGCTATTCAGAATTTTCAAATGAATAAAAGTGGAAAGGTCAGCAATGGCCTTTCCTTCTCACTGTTACTAAGCCTTTGGAATAACTTCAGGAAATGTATGCAGGTGGTTTTTTGATTAATTTGATAGAGGTACATTCATGGAACCAATTTACAAGTGATTTGCAGGCAGGCTGGCATTACTGAAATAAACGGAGCTATTACTATGATTTATGCTACTATTCCTAACACAAATGATAAAGTGAAATTTACAGTCCTTAATTACCACCATGAAAAATTGGGAGTGAGAGAAAAGAGCAGAGATTGGCAATTTACAAACTTGTCAGTAAGGCAAGAAGCAAAAACATATATTTTCTTTTTTAAAAAGATATTGTGTAAATAGGCCTTTGTATATTGTTTGGAATTCATCGAGGGAGGGGGAAAAGTTCAAAAATGTGACCAGAACTTAACCTTCAAATGCTGGAAAGCATAGTTTAAGAAAGCAGCTCAAAAATAAATAAATAAATAAATAAATAAATAAATAAATAAATAAATAAATAAATAAATGTAAAAAAGAAGCCTGTAGTTAAAAGGGCAGGGAGGTGGCAAAATATAACACTGTTCATTATTTTTACCACAAATAAGACCTAGTTTGTTTTCAAACCCTTCCTTTCTAGATTATTTTAAATGTGTTACAAGAGCATAAGGAAAAGTGAATTATCTACTTTTTTTTGGAGTGGGGGTTCAAGGTAGGGTCTCTCTCTAGCCCAGGCTGGCCTGGAATTCACTATGTAGTCTCAGGCTGCCCTCCAACTCACAGTGGTCTTCCTACCTCTGCCTCCAGAGTGCTGGGATTAAAGGCATATGCCACTACGCATGCCAGACTATATGTTTTAACTAAATGTATGTCTCTTGTCCAATTCATATCTAATTAACACTTCAAGTCTGTTAAGATATTGAGCTACAGTACAGACACAGTTATCAAAGAACTCATGGAAAGCTGGGCAGAGGAAGTATGCTCAGAGACATGGCTCAAACTCTGCAGTTTTCAGGAAGTTGGTATTTTTATCCTCAAGCACTAAAACCTCATGCAAGTGCCTACATTGGGTGGGTCCATGGACCATTCCTCTCTTCATCTTCCCTCACTTCCTACTCGTGTGGCCCTTTTTATATCAATCTAATGAAAAATCTGAGAAAATCAACTAAACAAGAAGGAAGGTTCATTATATTTGAGTATTGCTTTGAGGTATTCCAGTCATTTGGTCACGTGGCCTTATTGCAGTAAGGGAAGATCATAGAAGGGGTGAGTTATGTGGTGAAGCTGTTCACTTTGTGGCAGCTACAGACAAAGAGAAAGGGGTGAAGGACTTTAGTCCTAACATCCCCTTCAAGGTCACACTCCCAAAGACCTAGGTTCCTTCCACTAGCCCTGACCTCCTAAAGGTTCCACAACATCCCAATGATGTAAAAAGCTGGGAAACAAGCCTTTGACACATGGGCTTTTGAAGACTCATCTTAACAATCTAGCTATGTTTTATTTCCAACACCTGTTCTCTTGAATGACTGGCCTGTCAGAGAATGCCTAGGGTTCCAACGGACTTTGTAGCCAGTCTTTGCTGAAATTTGTTGAATCTATAGCACTTCCATATGGTTCCAATTCACAGAGCTATGCAGACTGCTTCATAGTAGAATTCCAAAAAGTGGTGTAATGAGTCAACTGATTGGATTTGAGTGGCAGGAGAGAGGAAAGATGCCATGACAGCAGAAGAGTGTCTTCACAACACAGAAAGTAATAGTGTAGTTTCAGGAACCAGGAAGTTAATGCCAAAAGGGAAGTGTTCATTCATTTCAGAAATGTTAAGTTTGTGCTGCTGGTAGGATACCCAGTTGTACACATTCAGTCTTAGTCAACATCATTAGGAATGCGGTATTGAATCTCTGGAGAATGTAGACCCAGAGATACAGATTTAGGAAAAATATGAATAGAAATAAAGGTTGAAGGCATGGGCTAGAATCAGACAGTCATAATGGAGATGTAAAGAACAGATCTAAGCACAAAAACTGAAAACAAAGTTATATGTAGTGGGCCAAAAGAAATTTTTTAAAAATGAAATCAAGTATATAGTTGGAGAATTGTAATAAGAAAGAAATGATTATCAAATGATAGATAGTTATAGACATGATAGATATAGATCTAGAAGACAGATGATAGATAATGATATATAGATAGATTGATAAATAGATAGATAAAGCTAGAAAAGCATTTTAGCAATTTCTGATTCCCTTCACTTAAAATTATAGTTCTCATAACTAGGCATGTCCATCTGGAGTCACATGACTACTCTTGAGCAATCCTGATCTGTTTTTCCCACATGACTTCCCAATATAAAAAATATTACAGTGTTATGTGGAGCTTTATGATGGACCTTGGCAACATCAGCATCAGAGATGTGTCTGGTGTCTTTGATATAAACCAGGAACATTCCAACTTGGATAGAATCACTTTTGTCTGGATCACTATATACACCTTTTCTCTGGCATTCACTGGTCTTGCTACCCACTTGACCATGTTTCTTACAATAGTACCCAGCTATTGCATTCTGGGCAACCCTAAATCTGTCTGGTTTTTATTCGTGACCAGTTCTTATACATGCCAGGGCTATGCCTTTCCTATTTACTGGAATAGTATACAGAGAAAAAAAACAAGCATGTAGACAGGTCACTTCTGGAGTTTTTTCGTTTGTATGCAAGACCTCAGTAATCCTCATGGATTCTGATTTTATCTGTGTCTTGTTCTCTAAAACTCTTAAGAACACTTAGGCAAACTATAGCCTAGTAGTTTCTTCATGTCTACTTCCTGTCAACTCAGGCTTTATAACTACTCCATAAAACTTAATTTTTAAGCAGTCTTTCCTCCATTTCAATCATTTTCCTCCTAAGATTTCAAACTATAATAAAATTTTATAGCTTCTTTAATAACCTTCCAATTCAGAAATTTTTATACTTTTCCCTAGGAATTTCCTGGTCTTCAGGCACCTATATTTGGATAGTGCTGCTAAATGCTTATGCACCTTCATTAGTCTTTAACACACCACATGGAATTTGAAATGCTCTGTTTCTTGTTATATATAAATGTTTTCATCAATATTTAATATTGAAGACCACTCAAGTGCTTACTTGATGTATTAAACATTACACTAAGTGCCTGACATTCATCATATCATTTCATTCTCTCAAAAAACCTTTACATTGAATGACTTTATATTCTCTCATTCACAGTTAAGGAAGCTGAGCTTGGAAAGGTTAGGTCCCTATTCCAAAATCACACAAAAAAGTAAGCAACAGAGGCAATATTTGAAGCTGACTCTAATGTTCATCATATTCCTTGTAGAAAAACCTGTCTTGATTACTTTAGTCTTACTTTTAAAATGAATCAATTGTTAATGAATACATGTCCATTCTTGAAACACTACACAAAATTTTCATTAATCAAAACAGGTATCAATTTGTCAACATTATTCATTCTAACTCAAATACTAAAGAATAAAATTCTATAAGTATTTTATTTTTTTTCTGGTCCAGATTTTGCATTTTCAATCAATCAACATCCTGTCTCCCAAGAGGAACATGTGTTATTTTAATGCATCTTTCCCTCTGTAATTCCCTCTGTTATTTTTCTATCCTAATTACCCTGAATTCACTTTTATTGATAGACAATGATACATGCATACAAGATCATCACAATTTTTAAATATTCATTAATTTTCAGTATATTATGATATTCACACATTCTACAGTTAACTTTTGTGCACCTATTCCTATCAAATATAATTGTTTCTAAAATAGTAATATATAAGCATTAGTTACATTAAGTATGTATGTACATATGTATATGTCATACATTAATAGATATACTTATTATATTAAAGTCAACTTAAACATACTTATATGTGCATATATTATTGTTGTGTGAATGTTAAATTTTTATTATGAAATTTAGAGCACAAACAGGCTGCATATTGTTCATATTAGCCTTTAGTTATACTGTTGTGTCCCCTCTCCCTCACCCCTTTCCACTTAAGTGGAGTTATTGATATTTACTGTGGGGTCATATGCACAGTCATATGGAGTAGAGGACAATGTCTCAGGATACATCTTCTCACCCTGCTTCCCTTTATTGCAATGTTCCCTGAGCCTTGGCTGGTGTGTTATAAGTCTCCTTTTGTGTTGAACTCACTGCATCCTCTGAATTTCTGTATTGATGAGTTTTGAGCCTCCTCAGTGTTCACCACCATCTTCCTAAAGGAGGTCAGGCTAGCAGTGAGAGAAGCATTCATGTTTAAATCGCCACTTCCTCTGTATTGTCTTTTAGGCCCTGGTAGATGTGATAGAGATGACTCATCTGGTGCCATGCTAGGCAGTTGGCTATCTTTTCTTGTAATATTGAGGGACCTGGGTTCTCTGTGGTATTCACAGACATGTGAAAAAAAAAACAGATTCTCCGACCAAGAGGGTGGGCAGCTTGAATCAAAGGGGATAAGCATAGTCATTTATAAGACTTTTTTTCATGGGCATGCCCTCTCTTCTTATCCAAAGAACAGTGGGAGCTTCTCTCACTGAAACCTCATATCCAATCAGAGAGCAGTTGATTATCTTCATACCCTGAGTGCCACTACTGCACATTTTGGCCAGCTGATTGACCATTTTTGGAAATCCTACCAAGGGTAATTTGTCAGATATATTCAATGGTTTTAAAGGTAACAAAAACATTTTCAGATATGGTAAATGTGTTGATAGAATTTATCTCAGGGACCATTATGTTTTTCCTACACTCTTTTAATATATGCATCATGTCATGGTTTGATACAGGTGTCCCCCACAAACAATTGAATGTGTTCTGATAGATCGATCCTCAGCTGATGGCAGTTTGGGTTTTACAACCTCGATGAAGCTGTGTTGTTGGGGGCGGGCTTATGGGGTTATAAGCCAGCTTCCCCTTGCCAG
>PVHP010000806.1:39765-86943 GCA_004024765.1 Zapus hudsonius | reverse complement strand
GTCTCCCCTCGAGTCTGTAAGCCAAATAAACCCATTCCTCCACAAGCCACTTTTGTTTGGGTTCTTCCTGTGCAGCAACTAGAAAGTTGACTGCAACAGTTTTGGTACCAGGATGTGGGGTCATCTGTTGCTGCTAGAGCCCTGATCTTGCGGCTTTGTCTTCTGGAAGTGATCTATAGGAGGAATGTGGAAGGATTTGAAATCTCAGCCTGAGAGATGCCTCGTAGTGTTGTGAGTACAGCTTCATGGATCATTCTGGTCAGAGCTGAAAGACCTGAATTTAATGAGAACTATGGACTGTGAGGTTTGGCTTACGAGGGGGAGAAAGAACTTTGTCAGGGCTGTGCCAGAAGCAGTTTGCGTAAGAGGCTTGCTGCGTTCTGCCTGCCTGTGTCCTGGAAACTTGCGCAGGGTTACTTGACATAAAGATGGACTGGTGTGAGCAGATGGAGATGGCAGAGAAAGAAAGATCTTTGGGTCGAAACTTACAACTTACAAACAGATCAAGCTATTCTATGTTAGAAATTTCATGAGAGAGAACATGTGGCATTTGTCTTTCTGAGCCTTGTGTGACCTCACTTAGTATGATGTTTAACAAGTTTATCCATTTTTCTGCAAATTTTATCATTATATTTTTCCTTACCACTGAGTAGAATTTCATTGTGTACATACATATTCCACGTCTTCATGTCTAAAACTTGAAAGCAAATGACTGTGGAAGCAAGACTAGAATGAAGAATAACAAGGCAAAGGAATGCCACCTTTATCCATAAACTCAAGTAATGTTTTAAATCACATGCATTTTAAAATAATTTTTAAAATAAAGTTGTTCTAAAAAATTAAATGGCTATAATTATCCTAAGAAAACTTATAGAGTGGTGCTGGGAAATGGCTCAGTCAATAGCATGCATGAGGACTTGAGTTCAGACCTGAGTTCCCAACACTGAAGGGTTAGAGATGTTCACTGGCAACCTAGACTAACCAATTTGGTGAGCTCTAAGTGAATGTAAGATCTAAGAGGTAGGCTACGCATCATTATTTTCTGTGCTTTCTAATCTTTTTGAAATATTTTGACTTTAGAAATATATTTTACTTTAGAAAAATTCTGCTTCTGCAGTGTTGAAAGTGAGCTGAATTCATGTAAGGTTTTCCAAACATCATTCTCTCTCCTTTTTAGGGAGCTATAGAAACTATCCCAAAAGAGCAGTTTTCATTATTAAATACAATGTGCTAAAGCTCATATAAAGAAATGTCTTATTGGGAACTCACTCATCAATCATCCAATCTAGTGGCTCACCAATTTTTTCCATTAAAATATTTCTTAATTTCAGATTTTACAAAATGTAGCCTCACTCACAAAACCTTAAGTCCTTGAACTCTCAATTTACTTTCTTTTCTCATAATCTTTGAGAAGAGTGTGTCAAGGTTAAAAAGCAAGTACATAAGTGCTCAAATTTCCAACAACATTTAAACCTGCATTTCAATATACAATGATCATAAAATAATCATCAAGTAGCAATGTTTGTCTCATTTAACCTATACTGATCTCATTCTCTGATGGAGATTCTGTTTGTAATTTTCAGAAAGCAGTGAGAGACCCTGGGATAACCGAATTCTACTAACAAGACATGGGATAATGGCTGACACCTGGGCAGGAGATGAATCACACCTGGACCACCATTCAGGTCCCAAATGAAACCTATGAGAAAGTGGCAAGATAAACAAGAGACCAATAACCACAGCAAGTCAGATAACCCATGAAGATCAATGGAGACAGACACCAACAATACCCAGCACAACCCAAAGCAGAAGTCCAGAGACACTTAAGATCTCAACAATAAAGTAGACTTAAAACTCACCCACCATGACTCAGGGAACTGAACAGAAGAGGTGGTGGCAAGAATGTAAGAGCCATGGTGGGGGAGAATATCCAGAGACATTGCCCCCTCAACAACAATGCACAAAGGGGGAAGAAAAATAAACTGGCTACCTCTGGTGTAATTCATAAGCCCCTATGGACAGATTCAGTATGCACACAGATGAGGGCCCCCATTTGGTAGGGAACAGAGAGAAGGGAAATGGGTGTACCATCACAAGATTTGCTCATACAACATATACAATTATTCATAATAAAGATCTTAATTTTTTAAAAAAAAGATCTGTATCACTCACTGCAACTGCCTCAAATGCCTCCCTGCTGCAAAGCTGCCCAAGCCTAACCAAACAAAAGAGAGTCTTCATGTCAGTATTGTTATTAAGCCAATGGCTTAGGTATTTTCAATAAAATGTCATCCAGGGCTGGAGAAATAGTTCATGCGGGACAATGCAGCCATGGGTTATAAAAGGGTTTTGGGTGCTGGAGTGAGATGAGATTTCCCCAACATGTCTCTCATCGTGTGTGTCTGTCCGACCATCGCCTCACCTCTCCTCAGTCTAGCCGGTGAGACTTGGGCTACCCAAAGGGGGCCAGGGGTCTGCAACCTCCCCAACAATGCATGCCTTTAACCCTAGCACTGGAAGCAGAGGTATGAGGATCACTATGATTTCAAGACCACCCTGAGACACCATAGTGAATTCCAGGTCAGCGAGACCATACCTTGAAAAACAAAAACAAACAAACAAACAAAAAAGTTTCAGTAGAAAAGGAAAAGGGATGAGGGATAAGAGAAGGTAACAAGAGGGAATTATGATTAAAAATATAATACAGATGTAGGAAAATTGTCAATAAGATTTTTTAAATTATTTCCAATACTTATTATGTTCTTAAAATAAAAACACTAGGTCTATACACCTCAAAGCAAAACCCCTCTATCTTAAAAAAAAAATCTCAAAGTTAGGTACCAGATAACTCACTACGGATTAGAGCCTGCTGAAATTAATTCAACCTGGCCACTACTAAACTCTATCACACCCTAACGTTTTTGCAGAAATTCCAATAAAGTCTCCCCAAGGCTTATCTAAATTTTCAACTGTTTTGTTAAAAAGGAGACATTAGTCAGGAGGTAACTAACTGCCCCACTTGCCTTCTGACTAAAGCTAATGTTCTCCCATGAGGTCCTGATGACATGGGGTCCTCCTGTGTCTGGAAATTGTAAGTGTGACACACTGTGTTTCCCTGGGCCTCTCAGTCTCCTGGTGTGGTCACACTGCATGCATCATAAAAAGGAAAATAAAACATGATGTTTATGTTTATGTTTATGTTTCACTTCTTTGCCTGGTTTTTTGTTTTGTTTTTATTACTGAGAACTCTATAACATGAACATCTTGCATGTTGGTCATATTCCCATCAGGATCCCTCTCCTCCACCCTTTTTCAGTGGGATTATTGGTATTCACTGTGGGATCATGAATGTACCAGTAAGTCTCTATGGGGCAGAGGACAATGCCTCAAAATACACCTTCCCGTTCGGTGGCTCTTACATGCTCTTCATTCCCACTTCCTCAATCTTCCCTGAGCCTTGGAAGTCCTGTTTTCCTGAATCATACCACAGCCCTACTGTTCTGACAACCAGAATCTGTTCTCCTTGCTTTTAATTACAGATACCATTGAGTTTAGCTGGCCCAGGACTGACTGCCTGGCTGAAGGCAATAATTCCCAGCCTCCTTTGTAGTTAGATATGACCCTTGTGATTAAGTTGTAGCCAACAGCATCACTTAGATGAGAAATAACATTGTTTTCTTGATATAAAAGGCAAAATCAGGTACAATATCTTACAAGTTTACATAAGAAAATTTCTTTTTTTAATCGTTTTTATTGTCCAAAATTGGATACACTGTATTAGTAAATATTACATTGATATCCCCAATTCCCCCCTCCCTGTCCCCAATCCACTGGGTATCCTGCTCTGTGAGCATACTGGTTCATTCCATGGAGTAGAAGGTTATGGATAGCATAAGAGGCAGCCAGGTCCCTGCCCCCTTGAGTGTTCTTCCTGAGGGGTGCAACGTCTCTGGATATTCTCACCCACCATGGCTCTTACATTCTTGCCACCACCTCTTCTGTTCAGTTCCCTGAGTCATGGTGGGTGAGATTTAATACTTGCTTTATTGTTGATATCTTAAGGTACTATATACTTCTGCTTTAGGTCATGTTGGAAATTTTTGGTGTCTGTCACACTGACTTACCCTGGGTTGGCTGATTAGTTGTGCTATAGATCTCTTGCTTAACCCGTCACCCTCTCAAGGGTTTCATTTGGGGTCTACACAAAAAGCCTGGGGTGGTTTGTCTCTTGCCAGCCTGTCAGCCCTCCACCCATAGCTCCTTGGTGGATTTGGAATGACCTCAGCTCTCTCACTGCTTCTGAAAAACGCAAACAGATCTCCATTGGAGAGGGTGGTCAATATGGGTTAAATGTGACACACATTTCTAATTTGACAAGATTCTATTGGGATTTGCCTCTCTGTAGTTCTCTAGTAATGGGAGTTTCTCCTTGGGCCCAAGTTTTTGGTTCCCATAGGATTTTGCCCTGAGTCCCAATTCCAGTTAAGGGTTCCTCAACACTGAGTGGATTTCTTGGCCAATTTGAAAGCTGTTGGCTACTCTCCCCCACCCCATGTTATGGTGCCTCTATTGCCCAAGTGATCACTTCTTGGCTAGATGTCTCCCCAGAAGCAATGTTTTCAACCTTTTCATGACAACAGCCTACATTGTATATCAATGGTCTCTGCTTTCTCCAAATATTATTGACCAATTTCCCCTGGCCACTTCTGTAGCACTTTCCAGCACTGCATATGCTAGTATCTGGAGGCTGGCTACCATTCTAGATCTTGCAGGGACTATTGGTGTTGTGCATTCTGTGGTTTCTTTAGCAATAGGATCTTACCTTTGTCCTGGGATGGGTATCCAAGAGCTTTGACAGAATTCTGTCATGATTTAGGGACTTGTGGATCTCTGATCAACAGCTCAGTATGAAAAGGAACCAATGACTGGGACAGGGAGTTCCAGGTCTGATCCATTTTTTAAGGGGTTAGGCTTCCTCCCGTTCCATTCACAGCCCATCTTAGCAGGCAATACCCCCTTCTTCCTCGAGAGCTTACTGTATGGAAATAAGGATTTTATTATTACAATTCATTATTGGTTCAGCTTATTGTATAAGTTGCCCCACATTCTCCCCTCCCCCCATTCCTTCAACCCCTTTTACAGTCACTCATTTCACCTGTCAGGTTGGCTTAGAATTTAAGCTTAACCTGGTTAGGAACTGCATCTGAGGATGAATATGCGGCTTTCACTTTCTGTTCTTGTGTGAGTTAGCTAAGTAAGATCTGTTCCAAATCTGTCCACTTTTCTTAAAATTTCATAATGTCATTTTTTCTTCCCGCTGAGTAAAATTCCATCATGTAAATGTACCACAGCTTTGTTATCCATTCATCCAGGGATGAGGATTGATTCCAATTCTTGGCTATTAAGAATTGGGCTGCAATAAACATGGTTGAGAAAACGTCTCTATGCTGAGGTGTGACATCTTGAGAGTAGATGACTAGTAAAGGATAGCTGAGTCCATTGGTAGCTCTGTGTCCAATCTGTTCAGGAGCCTCCACACTGCTTTTCACAGTGATTGAACTAGTTTGCATTCTCTCCAGCAGTGAATGAGGGTTGCTTTTTCCCCACATCCTCACAAGCAATTATTGTTGTTGGATTTTTTTTAATAATTGCAATTCTGACAGGAGTAAGGTGGAATAACATTATAGTTTTGATTTGCATTTTCCTGATGATTAAGGATGAGGAACACTTTCCTAAGTGAGAATTGGCTATTTGTTTCCTCCTCTGTGAATTCTTTTGAGAAAAATGCCCCATTTTGTGAAGGGGCTGTTTTATTTTTTAGAGTTCTTTGTAAGTTCTAGATATTAGACCTTTGTCTGTATTATAGCTGGCAAAAATCATCTCCCAGTTTGATGGTGGTCTATTGGCTCTGAGTATGGTATATTTATCTGTACAGAAGCTTTTGAGCTTGATGAGGTCCCATTGGTTAAGTGATTATTGTACCTCCTGGGCTACTGGAAGTTTCCTCAAGAAGTTTTTCCCCACATCTATCTCATGGAGAGTTCCTCCTATTTTTTTCTTCTTGGTATTTCACGGTTTCATGTCTTATGTTGAGGTCCCTGATCCATTTGGAGTTGATCTTTGTGCATGGTGAAAGGAGTGGGTCTATTTTCATTTTTTTACATGTGTTTATCCAATTTGTCCAGCACCATTTGTTGAAGATGCTATCTTTCATCCAGCATATATTGTTGGCACTTTTGTAACAGATCAAGTAACTACAGTTACTTGAACTGAGAGCAGGGTCAATTCTGTTCCATTGGTCTGTCTGCCTGCTTTTATGCTGTTTGTGCTACTATGGCCTTGTAGTATGTCTTTAGATCAGGCATGGTGATACCTCCTGGGGATTTTTACTTGGGATAGCTTTGGCTATCTGAGGCCATTTGCCCTTCCATGTAAATTTTGAGATTATTTTTCTATGTCTGTGAAGAAAGAGGCAGGGATTTTTATTGGCATGGCATTAAATCTGTAAATTGCTTTTGCAAGGATTGCCATTTTTACTATACTAATTCTCCCTATCCAGGAGCATGGAATATCTTTCCGTTTTTTTTACATTCTCCTCTATTTCATTCTTGAGCATTTTAATGTTTTCATTATACAAGTCTTTCACATCCTTGGTTAGTGATATTCCAAAGTATTTGATTTTTTTTGAGGCTATTGAAAACGGGGCAGTCTCTCTGATGTCTTTTTCTGTATGCATATCATTTGCATAGAGGAAGGCTTCTGATTTCTGTGCGGTAATTTTGTACCCTGCCACTTTGCTGAAGGAGTTTATCACCTTCAGGAGTTTACTGATACTATTCTTTAGGTCTGTTATATATGGGAGCATATCATCTGCAAAGAGGAATAGTTTTACTTCTTCCTTGCCAATTTAAATCCCTTTTATTGATTTTCTCCTGTCTTATTGCTTGGGCTAGAACTTTGGGCATTATGTTGAAGGACAGTAGTGAGAGTGGACACCCCTGTCTTGTTCCTGATTCAAGTGGGAGCTCCTTAAGTCTTTCCCCATTGAGTATGATTTGTGCTTTAGGGGTTTTGTATATTGATTTTATTATGTTGAGGTATAAGCCAGCTATGAACAACCTTTCCAGCATTTTGAACTTGAAGTGGTATTGAATTTTGTCAAAGGCCTTCTCTGTATCATTTGAGATGACCATGTGGTTTTTGTGATTGAGTCTATTAATGTGGTAGATGACATTAATCTATTTCCATATGTTGAACCATCCCTGCATCCCTGGGATGAAGCCTACTTAGTCTAAGTGGATAATATCTTTGATGTGCTGTTATATCTGGTTTGTGAGGATTTTGTTCAGGATTTTTACATCTAAATTCATCAGGGTTATAGGTCTGTAGTTTTTCTTTCTTGATACATCTTTGTCTGGTTTGGGGACTAGGGTGATACAAACTTCATAGAAGGAGTTTGGAAACCTCCCCTCTTTTCCTATGCCTCAAAAAAGCTTTCAGAAGGAGTGGTTTAAGTTCTATGATGAGGTTTGGTAGAATTCAGCTGAGAATCCATCTGGTCCTGAACTTTTCCTTTGGGGTAGGTTCTTGGTTAATTGTCAATCTCCATGGATGTGATAGGTTTATTTGGGAGCTTTATCTGCTCTGGGTAAAGCTTTGGTAGTTGGTAGGTATCCAGGAATTCATCTACTTCTTCCAGGTTCTCCAATTTTGTGGAGTAGAGGTTTTGGAAGTATGACCTAATGATATTTCCAATTTCATTGGGGTCTGTTGTGACTTCTCCCTTTTCATTTTGGATTTTATTGATTTGGGCCTTCTCTCTTTTGTTTAATTAGATTGGCCAAGCATTTGCCAATCTTATTTATTTTTTCAAAGTACCAACTCTTTGTTTTCTCTATTTTTAAAGTTGTTTTCTTCATTTCCAATTCATTAACCTCAGCTCTAATCCTAATTATTTCTTTTCACCTTTAGCTCCTAGGGTTGGATTGTTATTTTTTTTTCAAAGCCTTTAGTTGGGTGGTTAGGTGATTAACTTGAGATCTCTCTGTCTTTGTTAAGAAGGCACTTATTGCTATGAATTTCCCCCTTAGGACTACCTTCATAGTGCCCCATTGGTTTTGGTATATTATGTTTTCATTATCATTTACTTTTAGATAATTTTTTAAAAATATTTTATTTATTCATTTTCAAGCAGACAGATACAGAGAGAGAGAAAGAGAGAAAGAGAATAGGGCCACCACCTTGTGGGTCTGGTTTATGTGGGTCCTGGGGAATTGAACCCGGGGCCTTAGGCACTGGAGGCAAGTGCCTTAACCGCTGAGCCATCTCTCCAGCCCTAGATAATTTTTTATTTCCTTTTTTATTTCCTGTATGACTCATTCATTAAGAGTGTATTGTTCATACTCCAGTAGTTGGTGTAGCTTCTGCTGCCTCTCCCATTATTAATTTCTAATTTTAATGCATTGTGGTCTGATATGATTCAGGGGGCTACATCAATCTTTCTGAATTTGTTGGGGGATGTTTTATGACCTAATATGTGGTCTATTTTGGAGAAGTTTCCATGGGCTGCTGAGAAAAATGTATATTCTGTGTCTTTGGGATGAAATGTTCTGTATAAATCTATCAGATCTGGTTGGTCTATGGTGTTGTTAAGCTCCGTTATTTCTCTGCTGACCTTCTATTTGGATGATCTGTTTAGAGATGATAATGGTGTATTAAAGTCTGCTACTATGATGGAATTATGGTCTATTTCTGTTCTGTTTTTTAGTACATTTTGCTTTATGAACTGTGGTGAACCTGAATTTGTACATACATATTTATGATAATAATATCCTCTTTTTGGATTGTTCCCTTGGTGAGTAAGAAGTGATCTTCCTTGTCCTTTTTAATTGATGTTGGTTTAAAGTCTGTTTTGTCAGATATTAATGTAGCTACTCCTCCTTGCTTTTTATTTCCATTTGCTTGAAAATTTGTTTTCTATCCTGAGATTTCTGTCTTTAGAAATGAGGTGCATTTCTGGAAGGCATAAGATGGAAGGGTCCATTTTTCTGATCCACCCTTTTTATAGGGGAGTTAAATCCATTTATACTCAGAGTTATAACACAGGGAGCACCTTTCCCCCACACTCTAGCTTCCTCCCTCTGACATGAACAGCACATCTCACTGGATTTCTTAGGAATGTACAGACCAGGTTGGAGGTATCTGAGTCTTGCCTGCTTTATCTTCTTTTCCCCATAGCTCAGTAGTCTGGGCAGTGGTCTTCACTGTCTAGCTATGTGTCTCTGTGTAGGCCAGAACTACCTGTGGTGAGACTCTTTGGTCTGGGCCAGGGTACAGATGCTGCTTCAGCTGGTGGGAAGCCTGTAGGATGAGGAAGGCTGCAGGAGCACAGGGTCTGTGGGAGGAGGAAGTCAGGGAGTGCAGGGGTCTGTGGGAATCAGAAGGCAGGAGTGCAGGGGTCTGTAGGAGCTAGTGGGAAACCTAGGGAGAAAGCTTTGGGGCTGTTGAGAGGGTATTCAAATACCAGGGGAGATGAATAAAGGAAAGAGCCACCAGTCTGGGGGCTTATGTGAGAGGAGAGCTGCCAGGTCAAGGAGCTTGTGCTAAAGGAGAGCCTGTCAGATCCACTAGGAGTAGTCTGTCAGAGCAGAAGGGTGGATGGCTGGGTGGTAAGCTGAGGGAGAGAGAAACACAGATTCCACGGGAACCTCTGGATGGTGTCTGGAAGTTTGAAAGAGTGGGTGACAGAGTGGGGAACTGTGAGAAAGTGAAGTACAAAGCCCCCTGAATCACCAGCAGGGGTTTGATGGGGTAGAAGGTCTGGGTTGGGGAAAAAGGGAGAGAGAAGCACAGAGGCCACTCGTGGCTGGGTGGGGGTGGAGAAGGGAATGAGGATGGTGCAGAGCCAAGGCCACCAGAGAGGAGTGGCATGTCCTCTCTGGCATGTGCATGGAAGTATGGCTGAGTGGAGATGGAGGAGGGAAAGAGCCGCTGGACCCCCAGAGAGGCCTGGCTGCCCACACCAAACTGTGGCTGGGTGGGGGTGCAAATTTCAATTAAATGTCGGAAATTGCTTCTTATCACTGCATTCTTTATGATGCTGCACTTCCAACATAAGATTTTCAAATGAAGGCTCGAAAATGTACCTTTCCAATAAAATGGATAGGGATTCCTGAACTGAAAAAGTTTAGAATTGATAACCCTCATAATCTCTTCCACACCTAATATTTGGTGATTATATGTCAAGTGGATAAAAGAAACTTTGGAGAGAATATGGGAGGTATGAAAAATAAACAATATTTTTCAAGGAGAAAAGAGCATAAGAAGGAATAAATAAAAGATAACTTTTAGAACTAAGCTTTTTATAACCAAGGAACACAATACTGAGATATAAGAATGACTAGGGAAATGCTTTAAAACTAATTATATTTCTATAAAATAATTTTAAATGCTCCTCTATTTTAATACAACACTCAGTTCATTCATGGAAAATATATTTGAAAATCTGAAGGGTAAACTCTAGATTCAAAATATAGAAACAAAATTGTGTTTCATGACTTCAAGATTAATTTAACTTGAATTGAAAATCCCTTGCATCTATCATTTACAATTGCAGTTTTAGACTCCTTGATTGATTCATGTTGTAATTATGGAGTAATTTCACTGTCCTAATTTATAACATGCTGTCTGTTGATTTTTTCCATGCTGATATTTATACTTGCCCTGGATTCTGTCACTTTACAAGCAAGTTAGTTAATAACTGTTCAGTTTATTAATAAGTTTAATTAAGGCATATAAGGTAAAAGACTGTCACACTCATCTTGACACCATTTTTAGTTACTGGGACAAAACTGTTGGTATAAGTGGGACTAGGGATACTTTGATTCATGAATCAGATATTAAGCCTCTACTCTGAATCTGCTAGTGCTTTGAGAATGGAAAACAACACAGGGCTGTGTTTAAGAGTGGACTCCCAAGTGAGAAAAATGTGTGTACAAATCCCTGTTCTGCCACTTAGTACACATAGTTTCCTCACTTCTTAAATAGATAAAATGATAAAACTTCCTTCCAGGTGCTCTAGGCAAATATTTTTTATAAAATCCCCAAAACACAGGCAACAGATATAGAAAATGTACAAACAAAATCTAAAACTAAAAATGAACAAGTCCTTCAGAGCAAAGCAAATGATCAACAGAGCTAAGAGATAAGCTAAGAACGGGGAAAAAAGTTGCAAACTATTTATCTGACAAAAGGTTAATATCAAAATTATATAAGATATCCAAATCTTCAACAAGAAATAAATAAACTGATTTGTAATGGATCAATGCTATAAATAGATACGTCTCAAATGGCCAACAAATGTACAGAAAATGCTCAATATCACAAGTCATCAGAGAATGCAACCTCAAATGACAAAAAGTACCCATGCACTCCAGCTTGAATGGCTATTAGCAAAAGGACAAAAAAATAACAAATACTGATGAGGATACAAACGAAGATATATTTACACACAATTGTGGGAAACACATATTAGTAAATACATCTGTGATGAAATCACATGTGTGAGAAATCAGTCCAGAAGTTACTAAAAAAAAAAACCCTGAAAATAGAACTAGCATGTGATCTAGCCATCCCAGTTACAAGAATAGTCCCAATGGAAATGAAACCATGGTATAAGAGACACCTGTGTGCCCATGTTTATTGTAGCACCTTTCATAATAGCCAAGACATAGAATCAAATTCAGCCATAAAAGGCTGAAATTTGGTCTTTGGAGGACATAATGTTAAATGAGATAAGTGAGACACAAAAAGATAAATGCTACATGCCATTGCTCATTTGTGAATGTTCCAGTAGCCCAACTAGTAGAATATAGATCCCTACAAGCCAGGTTGGGAAAGGAAGATGAAGATGGGTGGATAATGGCACAAAAATACACAGGACAGGAAGTAAATCTAACATTCTATAACACACTTGTGTAACTACTACAGTCCATAAAAATTATGCATTTCAAAGTAAATGGATAAGAGTTTGAAGGTTTCCAATACATAAAAAATGGTATTTGAGAGATGGAAATACTAATTGCCCTGATTTAATAATTAATATTATATAAATATAATAAATTATAAGACTATGTCCCACAAATAAGTAGAAAGAAATGTTAGTGTTGATTACAAAACAAAAACCTAAAATATTATTGGACAAAATTTTTTCTAAAAGACCAAAACAAGGTGAAAAAATTTAAACATAAGAAAACAACCAAATTTGTTCATTCCCAGATGATTACCAATATGATGGTATGTGGCATATGAATAACCAGAGATGCAAATATATGGATATTAAGCTATTTTCCTCAGGTAACTATACACCATTTTCAGTGCTAACTACAATGCTATTAGGGGCAAGAGTACATTTAAACTGAAATTAGATGGTTAAATAAGGAAATAGCCCAATAAAACATTATAATTTCCTATGTTAAGAAGGAATTTGTCAATCTTAGCTCCAGTATATTCTAGATATCAGTCTGTACATTTTTTTTGGTCTCAAGCTAGCCCAGACTGACCTGGAATTCAGTCTCAGGCTAGCCTCAAACTCATGGTGATCTTCATTCCTCTACCTCTCAAGTGCTGGAATTAAAGGTATGCACCACCATGACCCACTATGTACTTCTTTTTTAATGTTATTTTGTTATATTTTTATTGAGAATTTTAATACATAAGCATACTGTCATTTGATCATGATCTCTTAATACTTTCTTGTGTCTCTCCTTCCAGCCTCCATTCCTCTGAATCATCTCTTTTCAATGAGTCCTTCTACTTTGATGTCTTTCTTCTTTTCCTCTTCCATCATCTATGTCAATATGTTGATGGGCTCAATAGTGTGCAGGTCTTGTTAATGGTAATGTTAGCCTTCAACTACTCTGAGGTGTCTGTACTTCTGTATCATATTTATTTAACACAAAGCAGAAAATTAAAAAGTGTTCTAACACATTTAATTGTGTAGCACTGTCCAATATTTAGCATTGAATATAAAAATAAGTAGAAATAAGTACCAAATAAATAAGTTAATAAATAATAAGTTAAATATTGTTAATATGAAATTAAATATTAATACTGTTAATAATAGATAAATAATAAATTAATTAATTAATGTGCTCTAAAGACAGACCTGGATTCAAATTTAGGCTCTACCACTTATTAGCTACAAAACCTTACTGAAATTATTTAATAGAAATACATGTTTTCTCATAACTGGGACAAAGCACCTGACCAGAAGCAGCTTATGGAATGAAAGGGTTTATTACATGCTTACAGTTTTGAGGGGAATTTTCATTGTGGCTGAGACAACACGGTAGACTAGGAAACTAAGCATCACTTCTTGTCAGGGCAGCTGGGAGGTAGCAGCAGGAGAGAGTTAACTAGTGAACATCCAGGAGAACTGAATAATAAACCTCAAGGTCAACCCCAAGTGACATGCTTCCTTCAGCAAAGCTCCAACTACCAAAGGCTCCACCAGCTGGACATTGAGGATGAGGCTTAGTCACAAACACATTAGGCAATGGGAGACATTTCACAATCACACTACTTCATGGTAGATTTAAGTGGTTATAACAGTATTTAACACAGTGAGTACTGCATGGATATTCATCATTATTCTTAACTAAAACTGAATTTGCAATAATTTCATCAGCATGACTTATTTTTTTAAAGCCTTACCGGTTGGTTCATTTTAACAACTTATACTTTGCTTCAATGAAAAAAATAAGGATCAAATCTCCCTGACGGATACACAAAGGTTCATATGTACACATCCAAATGAATGAAGCATGATGTTATAGTGATGTTATAGTGGCAAAGCCAAGAACAGCATGGTCATTCTCTGTGTCAAAAGCCCTTTTCCTATTTAGGAGTGCTATGCCATGAAGCAAACTATTTAACTTAAGACTTGTGGCTCAAAGGGTCTGGTACCATTGGCTTCTACATATTTTCTACAAAAATGTGATAATATGATAGAAAGAAAAGTTTCATCAAGATCCTAGAAATTCCATGTTCAATGGGGCACAGAACCTGGCATGCATTAGGACTAAGAGAAGCACTTTAAAATAAGCACTTAAATACAAAATTATAAAAACAAGACACTATAAACTGAAGATTATCTCTGGTAGATGTAGCCATCAAGATGTCTAAGTTAAACATTCATAGGTGAAGAATGAGAGAAACTATGTCGTTGGTTATATTACAAATAATTTTTGGTTTTGTATGTCTTTATTTCTCTCTAAATATGTTTAATATACATAATTTCCTTTTAACATCCAAATATAATCATGTGGAATATGTAATTTATAACACATTATAGGTTAATCCTGTCCATTGTACCTAGCCAACTAAATTTGTTACATTTTGGAAAATCAACAGAAAGTTTTGAGAAGAGGAAAAAAATGAATAAGCACCTTGTCATGGTTTGATCCAGGTGTCCCCCATAAACAAATGAAGGTGTTCTGATAGATCGATGCTCAGCTGATGGCAATTCGGGAATTAGAACCTCATTAGAGCTGTGTTGTTGGGGGTGGGCTTATGGGGGTTATAAGCCAGCTTTCCCTTGCCAGTATTTGGCACACCTTCCTGCTGCTATTTCCAGTGCTGTGGCAGAGGTGATGTCCAGCCCTCTGCTCATGCCATCGTTTTCCCTGCCAGAATGGAGTCTCCCCTTGAGTCCGTAAGCCAAATAAACCCATTCCTCTACAAGCCACTTTTGTTTGGGTTCTTTCTGTGTAGCAACTAGAAAGCTGACCCCCAACACACCTTAAGGAACAAAAGAAAGAGCAGGCTGAGAGATGACTCAGCAGTTAAAGACATTTGCTTGCAAAGCCTCTGATCTCCACACACAAGTTGTGGCATGCACACACCTGCATGTGCATGGAAACACACACAAATAGATATTTTTAAAAATATATAGAGAGAAGTTTGATAAGGTTTAATTGGAGAAAGTGAAGAACATACATGATTGACATGGAAAAGAGTCCAATGTCCTATTTTCAGCAAGAATATTTTAGTGATTAAAATACCCTGAATGAGGTTGAGTGCTCTTTAAACATGGTGAAATTGTGTTTAACTATCCAAAATGATTATCTAAAGAATTAGTGCTTTCTCTAAGGCCGTAACTATGCAGTCCATCTCTAAATCATACTCCTTGACTGAGCACAGTTCCAGGTAGCAATAGTGTTTGCTCATCAAATGCCGTTGGAAATGGGAAAGCAAGTGAGGGCCAGAGGAGTCCATATTCTTTGACACATTGTGCATAGACATAGGTGAGGTCTCAGAGAGAGCTAAGTAATATCACTTTAAACTTCAAAGAAATGATTCAATTAAAACAAGGACTTTGAAACTACAGCAAATATTCTCTATTGTTTCGAGATCAATGAAACCAGTTTCACAAAAAGCCTCTAGTCATGATGAACCTAAATCATGAAGCGGGACAGCCTGATGAAAATATCATCTTCTCCCTCTTCTGTGTGATTTTTCTTTTTGAGACTTTAATGATTTTCAAAACCATTTAGAAAGCTAGTCAAAAGAAGCAAGCAGTATTTAGTGTGTAGAGGAAACTGACAGAGACCTACCTGGAGGAACTGTTCAGCCTTGCTATTCAAAAAGAAAAAGGGAAAGAAAAACTCAACAACTTCACAATAAAAATAACTGTCAGGCACTGGGTTGATGGTTCAGGGGATAAAGTGCTTGCCACACAAATGTGAGAGGCCAGAATTTCGATCCCTAATAATCAAGGTAAATGCCAACTGGGCATGGTGGCTGCCTGTGATCCCAGTGGGGAGGAGACAGAGACAGGGTATCCCTGGGCAAACTGGCTAGTTAGACTAACTAAAGTGGAAAATTCTAGACTCAAATGAGTAATCCAGCCTCAGTAATAAAGAGGAGAGCAATTGAGCAACACACCTGACATCAACCTTTGGCCTCCACAGGCTTCGATATGCATACATGTACAACACACACACACACACACACACACACACACACACACACACAAGGAAAACAGCCATAATATTTTTTAAAAACTGGTTCAGAAAAACTCAAGAAAATAAATATATACAAAGGGTCATATTCCAAAGTTGGGAAATAGTGAAAATTTTATATTCAGTATTATTTTAAACTCTTAAATCAATTTAATATAACATTCTTATGTTCTTGTTATTAAAAATGAATGGCTATTTCATGCCATTCTTGGCACAAAATAGTTTAGTTCAATTCAATTCTGTTTCCCAAAGTTATTTCCTAGAAACATTAATTCTACTGAAGTTCTACATACAAAAGGCATTAAATGTGGGAGTTAGAAGTGTGGAGTAAGGTCTCTAGGTTCAAAGAATTTGAATCCAAAATATGCCTATATCTTCTTTATGATCTTGGAAAAAAATTTTAACTACCTTATGCCTCAGTTTTAAAGTTTGTGAACTAAGGTAAATATTATACCTACATTTTAAAATTAATTCATAAAGTTCTTATATATTTGGAACACAGTAAGTTTTAAATAAATGGTAGTTGTTGCAGTCACCTTCTCATTGTTGGGAAAATGACCAGAAACAGCTTATGGGAGGAAGGGGTTTACTTCAGGCTTAAAGATCCCAGTGGTAACTTCATCATGGCAGAAGTTGTTAGCCCACTTCATCATATATCCATAGCAGAGAAAGAACAAAACAGTCAGAGCTCCAGCTGGCTCTCTGTAGACAGCCAGCACCAGCAAAAATGAGCTGACTCTGAATACTCAAAAAAAAAATCCCTTACCTTTATCTTCCTGGGTTTCACCAAATGGTTGTCCTGGAGCCTTTAGATGTTCTGGGGACCCATCAAAGAAAACAATATTCCCTTCGATCACAAAACCATAAGCCTAAAGTTTCACGTTGAGAACTGGGCCTGCGCCTCAGCACTGGTACACTCTACCATGTGCAATTCTATCTTCCAAGTGTGACAAGTAAGCAGAAGAGAAATGTAAAGAAATAAAGCCACGTGATTCTCACCTCATTGGGATTGATCAAATTTAGGTCAAATAACGTTTTCTGCTAATATCCCCAAGGTTATAAACATATCACTACATTTTAAGGAATTCTGTTAATTGAAGTAAAATATTTTGGTCATAGACTATACATACAAAAATGTTTTAAAGAAGTTTTATAATAGATCTGTTACATAGGACTACGATTTTTAGTGATGGTTATTTGATTTTGTTAATCACTGGATAATTGTTGAAGATATACTGATATGTGTAGCTTTTTGCTACAGCTTCTATTACACAGGGGAAATTTAAAGAAATAAAGATGCAAATTCTGTTATAAAATAACACAATATTTTTATTTCAGAAAAAAATACATAAACACACTAATCAAGCTAGGAAGTGGTTTTTGATTAAGAAAATATTAGATGTTGGAGAAAAATAATTAAAAAGTAGAGATAAATATACATTGAGGTAATCAGAAAATACCTTTTGGTATTTGAGCTATATAAGAAAGGAAAATGCTCATGCTTAAAGTTGCTGTTTTATTCCAAGATATGGTATCCTCCCCAAAAGTCAGATGTTGCTAATCTAATATTTGACAAAATAGACTTCAAACCAAAAATATTCAAAAATGATAAAGAAGGGTACTCAATATATGATCATATAATGCTTATGCACTAAACATAGGAGCACTTAATTTTATAAAACACATACATGAAGTCACAGTTTAACCTTGTCATGGTTATAGTAAGTGACTTTATTCAACACATTAGCCTCTTTTCTCTGTATTTAATGCTTTGTCTATAATATAATGTGGGAGGTTTTTTGTTTTGTTTTGTTTGTCTGTCTATTTGGTATTCTGTGTGCTTTTTGTACTTGGATGGGCATATCTTTCTGCAGATTTGGGATATATTCTTCTATAATTTTATTTAAAATATTTTATATGCTATTGGACTGAAATTCTTTTTCTAAGTCTATTATTCAAATATTTGATCTTTTCATGGTGTCCCAAATATCTCATTTCCATGCAGATTTTTTTAAACTTCTCATTGGTTTTGACAAATCAATCTAGTTCCTCTATCTTGTCTTTAAGATGCTGATTTTTTGTCCATTATATTGGTATAGCTTCCATTGATTCTGAATGCTTGATCCCCAGCTGATGGCAATTTTGGAACTGAAAGCTTGGAGGGTTGTGACTGGGGATGGGCTTATGGGTGATATAACCAGCTTCTCCTTGCCAGTGTTTGGCATACTCTTCTGTTGCTGTTTTCCACCTCATGTTTGCCAGGAGGTGATGTCCATCCTCTGCTCATGCCATCATTTTCCCTGCCATCATGGAGTTTCCACTCAAGTCTGTAAGCCAAATAAACCCTTTCCTCCGCAAGCTGCTCTTGGTTGGGTTCTTTGTGACAGCAAAAAAAAAGCTGACTGTAACACCAGGTGTTTATTTTGTTTTGTTTGGGGTTACTTTGGTAGTATAGAGTTTCATTAAAGATTATAAAAAGTCTAATATTATTAATTAAAAATCATCAGGAAGGAAATAATCTAAATAAAGAGATTTATCCCGTCCATGAGACCAAGGAACCCTTCCACAATCTGTAGCAATATCCTCCACTTCCAGCAACAACCAGGCTCTCTCTGACAGTCACCAAGTAGTGAGGACTTTGATGCCAGCACACATGACTAGTCTGTGACACAAAATCCCCTAGGACAGAGTCTTCATTCTCTTATAAAGAAAGTAGGAATGCAGGGCTGAGGGGAATAGACATTCCAACGATATGACCAGCTTTCACTTAGCTCCAGAGGACAACAGCAGCAGAATAGCCTGGAAGGATCCAAAACAGAGCTCTAACCAGTTCAGTTTTATCCCCACACCAAGGATACTCTCATTTATTCCAGCTCCTCTTCCTAAGCATTTTCCCAGATGGCTCTATGCCTGGACTCCTTACACAATTCAGGACAGAGTGCTATTCAAGCACCTGTACACAGAATGTGTCCAACCTCCAGTGTTAGGAATGTCTGAGAACAGCAGAAGGGCTTCTGCCTACAAAGAGAAGTGTCCAAGGAGAAGTGACTCCCACAACTCCACCCTTCTTACTGTATTTAAAAATGGAAACTCAAACCCTGACCCTCTAAAGAGCTCTAGAACCAATGAACCCAGCCTAATTCTTCATGAGACTCCTGAAACTTGAGTGAGTGTGGAACCTGCAAGAGGCCCAAATATCTCAGGAGCAGCACACTTTTAAATTAGAGATATGTTCATGTATTGCATGTTCATCTTGTGTTCATCATCCTAGACCATTAATGAGAAAATCCTGATCTTGATGGAACTACAGACCATTTCTGGTAAAAACCAGAAATAAGTGGGCACCTTGCTCTCAAGGTATGCAGTGCTGGAGTGATGGTACTCACTGTTCATGGCCAAGCAGATCCCCTGATAGGAAAAGAAGTTCAAAATCTTGATTGCAATGATACACTGGCCCCAGGCAGCTCTGTTAAAGTTTATCTTGCAATTCTACAAATGACAGAGCTTCTTGGGGGATGAGGCTGGACATGGTCTGACTCCTGGCGATGGTGAGACAGAGATGGCTGTGCACAGGACAAAGATACAAACAGAAGTACTACATGTCGCTTGTCTTGGTGCTAGAAATTCCTTCAGGATGACATCAAAGACATCGGTGGATGGAGTTCTTTCCTCTGACAAAGGGAGTCAGCAATACCACCACTTCCATCCAATATATTAGCAAGTAGTAGACATCCAATAATGATCCTTTCTGTCACTGAAATAATGAGAAAATAATGGGGAAAGAGCTCAGGAGGACTTTTGGAGGATCCATTTGATGGTCTTTAAATTCTAAAATTCAAAGCATGGGAGCAATAAATAGCCAGGCCCATAACTTTATCAAGGGAACCCCCAAGAAAGGAACCACTTTAAAATGGAAAAGCCAGTAACTATGCAGGAATTGGGTGCTTTTGAATATAAAGGTAAAAAACAAGGATGCCTGAAATAAAACAAAAAACAAAACCTCTCACAGGGGAAGGCAGAATCTGAGTGGGATTGTCCAATGGTTGGGTCTAGGTAAAATGCATGCACCAAAAAGACCTGGGTTTTAGAGGATAAAAAAGGTCCAACAGAGAAGTTGAGTGCCAGAATTCATGCATAGTCCAAGCCCAAATAGCAGATTGCCAGAGGCCACAAAGAAGAAGAAAGGGCTGATAGAAGGAAGCCAAGTGCAACACCATTCAAGGTTTTAGAATATGAGCAGAATGCAGTGAGTTTCTTGGACGGCATGTAACATGAACAACCTCTAGTCCAGTTCCTTGTTCTTCTCTTAAACCTGATGAGACGAGCCCTCATTACAGTATATCTAGAACATAACGGGAAAAGAAGAAATATGTTATAAAGGGAGAAAATAGCATGGGCCATGTAAAGCTGAAGGAAGGTAGGGCATGAATGGAGCATAAAATGCACAGGGGAGGAGGCAAACTGGGAAGAGAGATGCCGGTGAAAGGGCTGCTGAACACAAGGAGATACGGAAATATATGCTGACACCAGGTGCAGCACTAAAGACATTTAAGTAGGGAATTTGCTGGTGAGATTTATGTTTCAGAAAAAAATTACTCTGAATAATAGAAGAACAAAACTATTCTTAGAAATTTGAAGTCTTATTTAATATGTAGTTTTCTATCCCAATTTCCTCTAACTACATTGATAAGCTTTTATTTTAAAGGTTATAGTCTTTATTTCAAAGGGTTTTTATGCAATGTCTGTAAGGAAAAGGATCTTAAAGAATAGACTTGAAGTTTATTCAGCAGAACTCTTTATTCTCTTTCTGTAAATCTCCTTGTGCTAGAGACAGTCATGGATTCTCAATTATTCATTTTCAATGATGTAAAAAAATAACCAAAATTATTCTAATGGAAGGGAAGTAAAGCAAAATTTAGAACTAGGAATGTTACAATAAGCATTGAATTCTATAGGTTTAAAGAGCCATTAAGAAAATGATCACGTCATGAAATAAAAATGAAATGTGCATATGTAAAAGTTTGAAACTCCACATATTCAGGGGTGTGACAGTTCTTTTGCTTCTAAACATTGATAAAGTGTGTCTGTCACTGAGCTACTTTTGCTTAGAAACAAACTTGGAAAAGACTTTAATGTATTGTGTTGAATTCTTTATAGACAGAACAGATTGTGTTCTTTCAAATATATCTGAAAAAAATCAAAGGCATTCCTTTGCAATTTTCAAATTTTGAGAAAATATGTCAGTTTTACTAAAAATTCAAACTGGCAAAATAATACCAATGTTAGCAGAAAATTTTCAGTTGTTTTTACATCATTCAGAAATATCAAATACTAACAAAATGTATGCAATAGGATAAAGCGAATACATGTGTACATGCAGCACATTGTCTTCAATTCTAGTATTCAAATGTTCTGTGGTACAAAAATTCTTAGGTGAGCTTTCTGTTTTAGAAAAACAAATAAAAATAACACAGAACATAAACAGCCTTAGACACAATGATGCTAAACCACTGTGTGATTGTAATGTTGGCCCTTTTTTAAAAAGCTGGACATTTATCAAATTCTCAACTATTTTAAAGCTTATAATTTACTACATTATGAAATTCCTGTGATGTCAGTACTGCATTGTATAGAATTTGGCCTCATGATCTTATCTTTGTGGGGTAATGGTTTTGCTGTTTGTTTTTTATATAAGGTTTACACAGAGTAGTATCATAACTTTGGTGGTAACAGAAGTGTTATTGGGCAAAAATTACTTTGACTCCAAAAAGACAAAATCAAATTTTTCTAACTTGGAAAAATAAGCTTCTAAAATTCAGTAAGAGAACATTTATCACTCTTTCAATGGGTATATTTTGTTAAATATATAATCTCTTTTTAAACTATTTTTTAAAAACTTCATAGAAAAATCACCTTTGATTTTCAAGTGATAATAATAAAACAAACATTAAAGCTCAAGTTGGGTTGTACAAGAATTGGAATTTTTTCTCTATATTTAATTATCTGCACCTTGAAGAGGTACAGAGAATTGGCCCTTGCACATTTGGACCCCAGACCTTAGGCAAGGCCAGGTGAGGGAGACTTGCCGTGGCTCCCCACCAGCCCTTGTGCCCCACACTACACCCACTGACCCCAGGTTTCAGGCCAGGTAAACAAGCAGCCGCTTTGCTTCACATCAGCCTGTATACCCGCAGCTCTGTCCACTAACCTTTGACCCCAGGTCAGGGAAGGTTTGGGACCTGTGCCAACCTCCCACCCACCCTTGTGCATTTGGACCCCAGACCCTAGGCAAGGGCAGGTGAGGGAGCCTTGCCTTGGTCCCCCAGCATCCTGTGTGCCCCAAGACCCTGCCCACTGACCCCAGGTTGCAATCAGAATCCAGCCCCCACCCTGCTACTGATGTTGAAGGTTTGAACACACTCCACACTTCCTGACACCAGAGGAACTGAGCACTTATGAAAATCTCACCAGTCCTTGCTGCAATCTCATGGGAGGTCTCCACTTCTGCTGAGGGCCTGGGTAAAATTAGTCTCTCACCTGAACATGAGCAGATTATAATACAAGGAGAACACACATGTGGAGAGCCCCACACTAACTTCGCCTAGACCCACTATGGAAGTCAACAATAAAAATATCAAAGAAAGATCACAGATGCAAGCCCAAGAGGAGATGACATGTGCAGGACATCTCTGCATGAATGGAAATGGAAGCAAAAATTGATAATGTAAGTGAAAATGTGCAGAATCAGCTCAGATGCTTTGCCACCAGGATCAATACAATGGAGGAAGAACAGATGGACTTTGGTAGAACAGTAAATGAGCTAAAGGCAAACCAGCCATCAGAGAAGCTCAAGAATCAGTTGGCTACACTAAACGAAGATATAATCAAATACAAGACTGAGTAAAAGGAAGTATTAAATAAGACAACCTTTGAAATGAAAATGCAACTCAACAAACAGATGGAGACCAAGCAAAAAGCTCTAGTAGAAAACCAAAATCAAGTGCAGGTATTTAAAACATCCCTAGAATCCCTCACTACCAGAGTAAACAACCTGGAAGATAGAACCTCACACATGGAAGACAAAGCAGAAAAAAGAGATTGGGATAACAAACTTGGATAAGTTCAAAAAATATTGTGACCAGAATATGAGGGAACTATGAGACACCCTTAAGCAACCAAATCTCTGGATCATGGAGATACCAGAGGGGAAGAAACACACGCCAAAGGCATAGAGAACATATTCAACAAAATTATTGAGGAAATTTCCCCAATCTAACAAAAGAGAATCCCATCCAGATACAGGAAGCACACAGAACACCAAACAGGCAGAACCAAAGAAGAAACTCCCCAAGACTCATTGTATTTAAGACTGTAAATATTGAAAGCAAGGGGAGGTTTCTAAAAGCAGCAAGAGCAAAACAATGAATCACATATAAAGGCATACCCATCAGAGTTATGCCAGACTTCTCCACAGAAACCATGAAAGTGAGAAGAGCTTGGAGTGGCGTCCTTCAAAACATAAATCACTTTGGCTTTCAATCCAAACTATTGTACCCTATGAAATTATCCCTTATAATATGGAGAAATGAAAATATTTCAAGATAAAAGCCAGTTCTACAATTACATGGACACTAAACCAAACCTACAGAGAACTCTCCATGAAATATTCCACACAGAAGAGCCAACCAACCAACCCCAAGAGCCATCCAGAAGTTGGACACAATAATCAAGCCTAGAGGAAATAAAATAACAAGGGAGGCATCAAATCCCATAATCCCTACACTATGGCAAGGATTGACTCAAACCTCACAGTTATAACTTTGAATAATAATGGTCTTAACTCTTCCATTAAAAAAAAACATAGGCTAGCAGGATGGATCAGAAAAATGGATCCTTCCACCTGCTGCCTCCAACAAACCCACCTCACCTCTAAAGACAGGGATCTCCTCAGGGAGAAAGGGTGGAAAATGATATTCCAAGCTAATGGAAACAAAAAATAAGCAGGGGTTGCTACACTAATATCTGACAAAATAGACTTCAAACCAAAATCAATTCAAAAGGACAATCAAGGACACTTCTGACTCATCACAGGAACAATTCAACAAGAGAATATCATCATCATAAACATGTAAGCACCAAATACAGGTGCACCAAAGTTCATAAAGCAAAAACTAATGAAAAATAAACCCCAAGTCCATCATAGTTGGAGACTTTAATATGCCTCTATCATCTTTAGACAGATCATCCAAACAGAAGATCAACAAGGAAATAATAGAGCTCAATAACACCATAGATCAACTGGACCTAACAGACATATACAGAACATTCCATCCCAAATCTACAGAATATACATTCTTCTAGGCAGCTCACAGAACCTTTTCCAAAATAGACCACATATTAGGACATAAAACATGCCTCAAAAAATTCAAGAAGATTGAGGTAGCACCCTGAATCATATCAGACTACAATGTATTGAAGCTGGAAATAATGAAAGAACAAATAGAAATCACACCAACTATTGGGGATTGAACAATGTGCTATTAGACAATGAATTATTTGTTCAAGAAATCAAATTGGAAATTGAAAAATTTCTTGAACTAAATGATAATGAAAATACATCATACCAGAACCTATGGGACACAATGAAGGCAGTCCTAAGGGGAAAATTTATAGCACTGAATGCCTTCATAACAAAGACAGCTGGTTCTTTGAAAAAATAAATAAGATTGACAAACCCCTGGCTAATCTAACCAAATAAAAAAAAGAGAAGGCCCAAATCAACAAAATCAGAAATGAAAATGGAGAGATAATAATGGGCACCAATGAAATTGGAAGAATCATCAGGACATGCTTCCAAAACCTCTATTTCACAAAATTGGAGAATTTTCAAGAAATGAACAAATTCTTAGACACCTAGAACCTTCCAAAACTAACTCAGAGCAGATAAATCTCCTAAATAAACCTATTACATCTTTCAAAATTGATAATGTAATAAAAAAAAACTCCCCAGAAGGAAAAGTCCATGTCCTGATAGATTCTAAGTTGAATTCTACCAAACCTTCATTACAGAACTCAAACCACTCTTCAGCTTTTTAGAGTAATAGGAGAACAGGGAATACTTAAACTCCTTCTATGAAGCCTGCATCACTCTAATACCAAAACTGGACAAAAATAAATCAAGAAATGAAAACTACAGCCCTATATCCCTGATGAACTTAGATGCAAAAATCTGAATAAAATACTTGCAAACCAAATTCAAAAACATATTAAAAGTATTATCCAACTCAACCAGGTTGGCTTCATCCCAGAGATGCTGGGTTGGTTCAACATATGGAAATAAATCAACATAATTTACCATATTAATGAACTTAACCACAAAAACCACATGGTCATCTCAATCGATGCAGAGAAAACCTTTGACAAAATCCAACACCACTTCATGATCAAAACACTTGAAAGACTTGGAATAGGGGGCCTATACCTCAACATAATTAAGGCCATATACAAAACTCCTAAAGTCCAAATAATACTCAATGGGGAAAGACTCAAGGAGTTCCCACTAAATTCAGGAACAAAACAGGGGTGACCATTCTCAACACTGCCCTTCAGCATAGTCCAAGAAGTTCTAGCCAATGCAATAAGACAGGAGAAAGATATAAAAGGGATACAAATTGGAAAGAAATAAGTGAAACTATCCCTTTTCGCAGATGACATGATCCTATATATAACAGACCTGAAGAATAGTAAACTATTGAAGGTGATAAAATCCTTGAGCAAAGTGGCAGGATACAAAGTTAACACACAAAAATCAGTAGCCTTCCTGTATGCAAATGGCA
Source organism: Zapus hudsonius (assembly GCA_004024765.1). Taxonomy (NCBI): domain Eukaryota; kingdom Metazoa; phylum Chordata; class Mammalia; order Rodentia; family Dipodidae; genus Zapus; species Zapus hudsonius. Next base: position 61,085 of record PVHP010000806.1, on the reverse strand, counting down.
TGCATACCGAAAAAGCTATCAGAGAAACAGTCCCATTTTCAATAGCCACAAACAAATTCCAATACCTTGGAATGATACTAACCAGCGAGGTGAAAGACTTGTATAATGAAAACATAAACATGCTCAAGAAGGAAATTAAGGATGACATGAAAAGATGGAAAGATCTCCGATGCTCCTGGATAGGTAGAATTAATATTGTGAAAATGACAATAATTCCAAAAGCTATATACAGATTCAATGCAATACCAATAAAAACACCAGCTTCATTCTTTGCAAACACAGAAAAAAATATTCTTCAAATTTATTTGGAATGGCAAAATACCTCAGAAATCCAAAGTCATCCTTAGTAAAAAAGTATGTCAGGTGGTATCACCATATCCAATCTAAAGATATACTACAAAGCCATGGTAAGAAAAACAGAATGGAACTGGCAAAAAAATAGACACATAGACCAATGGAACAGAATTGAAGACCCTACCCTAAGCTCCAACAACTATAGATACTTCATATTCGACAAGGATGCCAATAATAGTAACTGTCATAAAGATAGCATCTTTAACAAATGGTGCTAGACAAATTGGATAAAAACTTGCAAGAAAATGAAATAGACCCTCTCCTCTCACCATGCACAAAATCAACTCCAAATGGATCAAAGACTTCAACATAAGACCTGAACCTCTGAAAACCCTGGAAGAAAAAAATGGGGGAACACTCTATGAGATAGGAATAGGGAAAAACTTTCTGAACAAATCTTCAATAGCCCAGGAAGTACAACAATCACTTAACCAATGGGATCTCATCAGGCTAAAAAGTTTCTGTACAGCAAGCATACCATGCTCAAAGCCAATAGACCAGCATCAGTCTGGGAGTTGATCTTTGCTAGCTACCATACAGATAGAGCTCTAATATCTAGAATGTACAAAGAATTCAAAAAATTTAATAAAAAACTATCAAATAGTCCTCTCACAAAATGGGGAACTGAACTCAACAGGGAATTCACAGAGGAAGAAATAAAAATGGCCAACTCCCATTTGAGAAAATGTTCAATGTCATTAATCATCAGAGAATTGAAAATCAAAACAACAATGAGATTCCATGTAACTCCAGTCAGAATGACAATCATTAAAAAATCTACTAACAATAGATGCTGGCAAGGTTGTGGGACCCTCATTCACTACTGGTGGGAATGCAAACTTGTACAACCACTATGCAAAGCAGTGTGGAGGCTCCTGAACAGGATGGATATAGAGCTACTGGCAGACCCATCTATAGCTCTACTGGACATCTACCTGCAACTTTCCTTGCAGAAGTACAGAGACATTTTCTCAACCATGTTTATAGCAGCTCAATTCACAATAGCTCAGAATTGGAATCAACCCAAATGCCCATCACTGGGTGAATGGATATCAAAGTTGTGGCACATATACACTATGGAATTCTACACAGCTGAAAGGGAAAATGACATAAAGAAGTTTAAAGAAAAATGGTCGGACTGGGAGGAGATCATTATTAGTGACCACATACAAGAACAGAAAGCCAAGTGCCACATATTTTCCCTCCCATGTTAAACTGGAACATTAAGAAAATCCGTCAGTGAACGGAGAGTTGGTAAAAGGGAATGGAATGAATTGTGGGGGGGGGGGGTTGGAAGGAGAAGGTAATGGGAGGGTGGGGGGACTCATATAGTAAACTGAACTATAATGAATTCACACCATAAACCCTAGCTTTTATACAGTAAGCTACTGAGGAAGCTGAGGGCACAACCTGGTACGAGGTGTCATCAACAGAATGGGAGGAAGCCTAACTTCAAGAATAATTGCTCAGGCCTGCATCTCCCTGTCCCAGTTATTGGTTCCTTCCTACCCTGAGCTGTTGATCAAAGAGATGCAGAAGGTCCCCAAAATGTGACAGACTTCTGTCAAAGCTCTTGAATATTTGCCCCAAGCCAAAGAAGAAATCACAAAGTGTCATCAAACAACACCAAAAGATCCTGCTAGATCCAGAATGATAATGAGCTTCCAGATGGTAGCATGTGTGTTTCATGAGCTTCCAGGGGAAACTGGTCCATGATATTTGAATAAAGCAGACCACTGATATAAAATATAGAGAAAAGTCACAAGAATGCTGGACACACGGCTGTATGGAAGAGACCAGCAAGATAAGAAATGCTCATCTGTGCAATAGTGGCACTAAACTGAGGATGGTAATCAACCACTTACTGAATGGCTAAGAGATCTGCTTAGTGACAAGGAACCCTTAACTGGAACTGGGATCCATGGCATAATCCTATGGGGACCAAGAACCTAGGCTCTTAGGGGAAATTCCCACAACCAGAGAGCTACAGAGAGGCTACACCCATTAGGAGCTAGCCAAAATAGCAATGTTGTCTCATTTAACCTATACTGATCTCACTCTCCAATGGAGATTCTGTTTGTATTTTTCAGAAGGCATTGAGAGAGCCTGGGACAACTCAATTCCACCACTAAGACATTGGATGATGGCTGATATCCTGGCAGGAGACAAACCATATCTAGCCTTCACACAGAGCCCAAATGAAACCTATGAGAAAGTGACAAGGCAAACAGGAGACCAATCACCCCAGCAAGTCTAATAACCCGTGAAAGGACAATGGAGACAGACACCAATGATACCCAACACAACCCAGGGCAAAGATCCAGAGACGCTTAAGATCTCAACAACAAAGCAGACTCAAAACTCCCCCACCACGGCTCAGGGAACTGAATGTAAGAGGAGGCAGATAGACTATAAGAGCCATGGTGGAGGAGGAATAACCAGAGACATTGCCCCCTCAGCAACAATACACAAAGGGGAAGGGAAAAAAAGAAGGAAAAACTGGCTCCTCTGGTGCAGTTCATACCCTTACCCTGTGGACAGATCCAGTATGCACACTGAGGAAGGACCCCAGTCAGTAGGGGACAGAGAGGAGGGAAAAGGGGACACATTCACAAGATTTGCTCATAAAATGTAATTATTCATAATAAAGGTATTTAAAAAACGAGTTACAGAGAATTATACAATTACATTGGGTCAGTGTAAATACACAATTTGTAGAACTGGACTAAAACTCCTCACTTAATCATTTCTTCAAATTACAAAGCTTTAAAATTATTTTTTAAAATTTTTTATTAAGCAGAAACTTTATATGTACAATTCATGTGTTGGTACCACTATATCCCTCCTCCCCATGCATTCAACTGAGGGCCCTCCTCATGGAGTTGCTGGAATGCTCCATGAAAAGGAGGGCTGAGTTGTTGGGCTAGCAGCACATGGTATGTGTATGTGTTGGGGATGGGGAGCAATGCCTCAGGATATTCCTCCAACCATGGATCTAACAATCTTTCCAACCCCTCTTCAATGAGTTTTAAGTCTACTTTAGTGTTGAGCTCTTGGTGGCTTCTGGATTTCTGCTTTGGAATGTTTTGAGTATCTTCAGTGTCTGTCTCCATCGCCCTGGTGCAGGTTGTCAGGCTTCCTGTGGAAGCAGCTCTCTTGCTCATCATGCCACTTTTCTCTATGGTCACCTGGGCCCTAGTTGATGTGTTTTGGGTAGTTTATCTCCTGCCAGGGAGTCACAAAGCTTTAATTTTTTTTTCAGCTTTTTACAAATAATTGCCTCTACTCTCTACCTTGAATATATGTATGCAGAGCACAAAAATTTCAGTAATTAATATATCTTTCTGTAGTCAATTTTTATCCTTCTAGTACACAATAGAATTTTTTTTTCAAGGTAGGGTCTCACTCTATCCCAGGCTAACCAGAAATTCATTATGTAGTCTCAGGCTGGCCTCAAACTCATGGTGATCCTCCTACCTCTGCCTCCCAAGTACTGGGATTAAAGGCATATGCCACAAACCTGGCTAATACACAGTAGAAGTCATAGTTCTTATCCAATTCTACTATAAGTTGTGGTTTTAAAAAATATTTTAATTGTAGGTGAACAGAAAATCCTTAAAATCAGACTAGTGTCTGATTGTAAGGAGACTAAATCTCCTTATAGGGGATCCACTTATGTTTTCTAAAATAAATAAAGGTGCAGCCAACAAAATTATTAACTTTATGATGACTAATCATGGCTTATATTATTGTGTGGGTATCTTAAAATCACTAGGAGTATTATTTTGAATTAATTATAGGGATAAATATATATTTAGTAATATAAATTTTTTGAAGAATAAAAGGTCAAATTGTAATCTGTATATATATATATACATATATATGGTATCACACATGTATTAATTTTAAATAGGATTTAATACATATTACTTTGATACAATGAGATGTAGAATAATTTTAACTTTAACTTCATTGTACTTATAAAGAAGGTATAGAACACAGCAAGAAAATAAGGCTTAAAATTATATAGTGTCAAAAGTTAAATTTAAAATTATATAAAACCTTTGTATATTTATATCAAAGTACTAACAAACTATATGCATGCAATGTCATAAGGATAATGTACATCTGAATTGAGAATATAAAAACATTACAAGAGCCTCATTGAGTTATACAAAATTATAACAGACCTTGTTCCACTATGGAACAAGGCTATCTTTGAAATTACAAGGCAGTAAATTCAGAACTATAAAAAGGAAATATTACTTCATAACCTTTAGTTAACCTGTAGCTACAGTTTCACAGGAGGTCATTAAATGAAATTCTGTGGCTGGATTTAAAAGCTGGATAATTTTACAGCCTCTCATAATTCCAGGGTTCAGGCTCATTGCCTTCAGGGGCTGGAATAGAATGATTTTATCCATGGCCTTTCAGAAAGAAGGTAGGTGGTACAAGATGTGGCCTTAAAAACTAAATATTGGTTCCTTTGAGTTAACTGATAGTTTGCCATCTTGGTCTTGCATAAGATATGCATAAAAGCAGTTAAGAATAGAGGACATGAAAAGCTGCTTTTTAAAGTCAGAAGTTATAATTCCCTGTGAAATCTGCCCATCAATTTCCAGACCCTTGTGCATAGAAAGCCTGCACCTGACAGAGCAGCCGCATCAAATGGATTCTGGATTCACATTTCCCAGCTAGTTGTCCTGGGTGATCCTCCATCTCCAAGCTGAAACCCACCTTTTTATCAGTGCCTTCTCTCCTTCTCTGCAGGATGTTTTAGGCTTCTATAGCCAGGTGTTTAAAAGTACAGTGTCTTCTGTATGTAAACTTTTACATTATTTTTAAAAATCTTCTGTTCTTTCATTTTCAAAGTTTGTTGTCATTTCCTACCTCTGCTCCTTCTGCCTCTTTCACAGGGGGTGCTGTTCCTTTGATCCTCTAGGTTAAGAGTATCCACTTTAATTCCAGTTTCTTCATGGTTATCTCTGCTGCTCTCGGATTAAAAACATAATAATAATTCAAACCACCCTCTCCATCTACCATGTATATCCAAAACATAGCATCTTTATTTCTGTTTTTATCCATTTGTCTTATGTTTAAAATATGAATGGATGTATTTGGCTTACCTCTTGCTCAGCTCTGTTTTAGAATCCAATCTAGTAAACATGAGCTATGCTCACATCATCCTTTGTGTGTTGCAAGCATCTCCTATAATATCTTCAATGTGCCAGTTACTTGGTGAACAACCGTGGCAGAAAGAAATGATTTAACAAATGTGGTTTATTTGTTTGTAAGGGTGTGTACTTCCTTAAGCAATAATGTATGTTTAGAAGTTTTGTGTTTTGCTTTGTTTTGGCATATTTGCCAATATCTTTATAGAATTCTTATCTCTGTTCCAGCTGTCAATTGTTTTCTTTCTAAATTACTTATGAAATTTCCAATTCTTAAAAATAGTGAAAAAAGGCTCACCTCTATAAAAATGCTGTTCTCAGACCCAAGATTCATCTGAATAAGAAATACTGTTGTGAAAAAAAAAAAAAAACAGATAAAAAAATGCCGAGACTGCCCTTACTTTAAACATATTTCTGTGGTTGTTTCTGGGGAGAGCTGAAGGACATACCAACGATATGATTTTGCTAACCTGCTTCTTCCATCTAGTGGCAAAAAGCAGTAAGAAACGACACCTTTGAAAAATGTGAGGAGTAAACAGTTCTAAAAGCCATTTCAAGAAATGATAAGGTTATAATAATTTTGGCACATTCACAGTGTTTAGCTGGGATAATTGTCAAAGTTTTAAATTCATGTAGATATTTTCATGTTTTCACAAGGACCTCAGGTACATATATAAAGTTACATGGCACCCACATTAGATAGAGTAGGATAGATCTGTTTGGGAATAGATGATAATGGATCTGAGACAAGTTATTAAGTAACTATTTAGAATTCCATGGTTTCCTTTGCTATGAGCATGTCTACCAGGCTATTGTAGGTTTTAAAAGGTTTTAAAAGTACAAATAAGAACTTCTGAAATTGAACTGTCTCATTGGAATGTCAATTTAAAATATCTTTATAGTAATAGGCAGTAAAATACTGTATGGCCTGAGGCCCGGGGTCAGTGACGTGGAACAAAGTTTCAGGGAGATAGAATCAGCTGCTGTGTTCTGTGAGAGCTACAGCAAAGTCAGTGATGAAAACTATGACACAGAGCACGACTGCATATTCTGTCACAGTTTAGCACTGGTATGTGAGACCCGACTGTCCCTCTAACACTTTATGTTTGCCTCACTGCCAATGTCATTAAAGTTTTAGAAGTTTAAAAGGAGTTCTGCAGGATTAGAAATAACATTCACCAAGGCAACAAGCTTATCCTTTCCCCTATTTGAGCAAAACAGTCAACAATGTAGAATGATAAAATATATGAAGAACTGTCACAGTTTTAAAATGTGTTAATATAGAGCCTAACAGTTTTAAATATTTCTAAGTATTCACTAGTGAAAGGGACTCTGGCATCCTGCTTTCTTTCTCGTCTGTTTATTTTACACCATGATGTATTCATACAATGCATTTTGATTCCCCTCCCACTAAGTTTTTCCCATGAACTCCCCATCCTCCTTCCATGCTTGTTTTCACTGTTGTTGCTTGACCCACTGAGTTCATTTAGGCTTGCATGCATGACCATGGGTAGGTTTTTCTGGAGAATGAGTCAGTATATATCAGTGTATATATATATATATATATATATATATATGTGTGTGTGTGTGTGTGTGTGTGTGTGTGTGTGTATCATGAATGGTAATGAGTTTATAAAGATATTCCCTTACAAATATATCATGTATTTTGATTATATGCACCCCAAACCATTCTATTCCTTCCCCTACTGCCTTCTTTCTACTAGTGCCCTTTTTTCTCTATGGGCCTTGCTTTAGCATTTATCTCTTCACCTCTCTCTCTCTCATGTGTGTATGTACATATACATATAAATTTCTTTATGTTTTCACATAAAATCTAGGATCCACAAAGGAGAGAAACATAAGATATTCAACTTTCTGAATCTTGTTTAATATGATGATCTCCAGTTACATCCACTTTCCAGCAAATGACATAATCCTATTCTCTATGAATGAGGAAGCTCCATTGTGTATGCACACCATGTTTTCTTAATCCATTTATCTGTTATGGAAACCAAGATAATCCCATAAATTGGCTACTGTGAAAAGTCCTACAATAAACATGTATGTGGAAGAAGCATGCCCACAAACCCAGGAAAAGAGGACCACTTCCACCATGCACAAGCCGTCCCCACATTAGACTTTGATAGTCAGAATTTGGGATTGAGTTACCATTTTCATCCTCAACTCAAGAATCATCAATTAATAAAGTATGACTCGTGCTGAACAAGACAGGTTGGGCCAAGCATTTAAAGATGCTTTTGAGGTCATGAAGCATCACTCAATCGTGGATCTTCAGTATTCCCCAGATTACAAGGATTACCCGGCTTGCATTAACCATTATCCCCACATTAGAAGCAATTCCAACTGTTATGGAGTGTTACCAGCCGAGAAGCCTATCTGTAACTGGACAACTCTAATAAATAGTGCTTCGGATTTCTGTTTGGAAGAAAATATTCATCCGTCTCTGCAGAACATAACTAAAAGCCAGTTGGTACAGCCTGCCGTCTTCCAGCAAAATGGAGGAAAAGGCCCCAGGAAGCTACAACTGTTTGAATACCTGTACGAGTCCCTGTGCACTCCCGAGATGGTGTCTTGTATTCAGTGGGTTGATAAAGCCAAAGGCATCTTTCAGTTTATATGTAAAAAAGAAAAACTTGCTGAACTTTGGGGAAAAAGAAAAGGCAAGCAGAAAACCATAGCTTACCAGAAAACGGCCTGAGCCCTGAGGAACTATGCAAGGACCAGAGAGATCACCAAAATCCGGAGAAAGCTGACCTACCAGTTCAGTGAGGCCATCTTGCAAAGGCTGGCCCCATACCACTTCCTGGGGAGAGAGATCTTCTACTCGCAGTATGTCCAGCCCTGCCAGGAATATCTCAGTTTAAATAACTGGAATGGAAGCTACTATGAATATGCCAATTACCATGAGCTAAGCCATACCACTGGTTAACTGTAGCTTCTTTCTTGCCTTCCTGACTTCAGAAAAACCCCAAGCTAGACTGAGGAGATGGCTCAACAGTTAAAGGCACTTGTTTGCAAAGCCTATAGCCTGGGATTGATTCCCCAGTCTCCACGTAAAGACAATTGCACAATTGTCTTATGCTTATGTCTGGAGTTTGTTTGCAGCAGTGGGAGGCCCTGGTGCACTGATTCTTTGTCCCTTTCTCTCTCAAAATAAAAAAAAAGGATGTCTCTTTGGTATTTTGGCTTATATTCCTTTGAGTATATACCCAAGAATAGTATATGTAACTCATACAGGGAGTTTATGTTTAGCTTATTGAGGGATTTGTATAGTGATTTCCATAAGGGATGGACTAATTTATATTCTCACCAGCAGTATATAAGGGTTCCCTATTCATTGCAACCTCACCCATTGTGGTAGATTGAATGGATGTCCCCCAATAGATTCAGGAGTTTTGTTAAAGTTTGTAACTTGAAGGAGGTGTCACTTTGGGTGGATCCTAGAGTCCAGCTCTAAAGAGTTTCTGGGTGGATTTGGAATTCCAGCCATACACATGCATAGAACAGTCTGCATACTGCCCGCTTGGAGTTGCTGTGTTTTGGCTGCTTGGGTGCACTTGCTTTTGGAGATGCTGGTGGTGGTTTTGCTCTCTCTGCTTGGATCTGTAAGCTTCAAATAAATCCCTTCTTCCTCCCATGAACTCTGCCTGGTTTGGAGGTTCATCCCAGCAGCATGAGCTGACTACACCATATTTATCTGTAGGCTCTGGTTGTAGGTACCCGGTGCTTGCTGAGTGGTGCACTTGGATATCACCATGGTAATCTAACTTGGTGGCACCCACGTGGACTTTAGGGAAAATAGCGCCACCATGTGGATTTTTCTGCACAAGACATCTGATTAACAATTTCATTCATTAAGATAAGTTATTTCTAGTCAAGTTAAAAAGAAAATTATAAAGTCCCTTCAAACCTTTCTTGTTCCTTTAAGGTTTTTTTTTTCTCTGTAAAGCATTTATTCAAAGTGACTTAAGCCTCTTGGCACATGTGATATTCTTGGTTTTTACAGAGCTGCAGCAGGGTGATCATAGGTTTCTTATGTTTACTGAGTTAATAAAATTACTACCCCCCCTTTCTGAGTTATTCAAGGATTCCTTTTCTGATTTGATTTCTAACTCTGCTACAGACTTAATGATTTTCAGCATACCTGGACCATTTTTGGAAATCCTACCAAGGGTGATTTGTCAGATATATTAAATGGTTTTAAAGGTAACAAAAACATTTTCAGGTATGGTAGATGTGTTGATAAAATTTATCTCAGGGACCATTATGCTTTTCCTACACTCTTTTAAAATATGCATCATAAAATTATTAACAGGAGATATTTTACATCCATAGATTAAAGAATCGATAGATTTATGTTGATAAATTTTATAAAAATATGGCTGTCAGTTTTCTTGAAATTACATTCACAGAGGTGTTACATACAAAAAATGTCTAATTCTTTTGATACTGGATTACTTGTTTTCTGTTGTTTGATAAAGAGTTAAGTCAATTTGGTACAATTTCTCTTAATCCTATGAAGGATGAGGAACTAAATTTTATAGACAATACATGTTGGATGCCAGGCATTCTTTAAAAGCCAACTATACATGTTGGTTCTCAATCATGGACTAAACACTAAAGGAAAAAGCAGTCCAACTATGAATTTCTATATTAGATATAGTGATTTCCAAAGGTATTTGCTTAGTCTCTTTTAGTAAGAAAACTAACTTTTGTTTCTGTCAAAAAGACTGGTCACAACACTCTTTAGAAAAAGTAACCACCTGTCATGGTTTGATCCAGGTGTCCCCCACAAACAAATGAATGTGTTCTGATAGATCGATCCTCAGCTGATGGCAATTCGGGAATTAGAACCTCATTAGAGCTGTGTGATGGGGTGGGCTTATGGGGTTATAAGCCAGCTTCCCCTTGCCAGTATTTGGCACACCTTCCTGCCGCTGTTTGCAGTGCTGTGGCCGAGGTGATGTCCAGCCCTCTGCTCATGCCATCGTTTTCCCTGCCAGGATGGAGTCTCCCCTCGAGCCTGTAAGCCAAATAAACCCATTCCTCCACAAGCCGCTTTTGTTTGGGTTCTTTCTGAGCAGCAACTAGAATGATGACCACAACAGTTTGGGTACCAGGACGTGGGGTCATCTGTTGCTGCTAGAACCCTGATCTTGTGGCTTTGGGCTTTTGGAAGCGATCTACAGGAGGAATGTGGATGGATTGGAAACCTTGTCCTGAGAGAGACCTTGCATTGCTGTGACTATGGACTGTGAGGTTTGGCTTACGAGGGTGAGAAAGAACTTGGTCAGGACTGTGCCAGAGGCAGTTTGTGTGAGAGGCTTGCTGCGTTCTGCCTGTATCCTGGAAACCTATGCAGGGTTGTTTTACGTAAAGATGGACTGGTGTGGGCAGATGGATATGGCACAGAAAGAAGATCTTTGGGTCAAAACTGCTGCCCATTCACCTGCAATTGTTTGAGAGATGAAAACCATTGAGATTGGGCCAGCTGGTCTGCATTGGAACAACGGGAAGAATGCGGACTCCTTGAAGTAAGGGGCCTGAATGCTTTGATCCACCCTGGATTAACAAATTGGTAGCCCACCTGGTTCTGTGGAATGGAGATTGGTTAGAAAGAGAGGGTCATTGGATTTGCAACACAGTTGTGTTTTTGAAAAATGGCCATCGGCATGTGAAGCAGGCGTGCAAGGTTGCCTGCATGGAGCCTGATGGAGCCATGAGGATGAACTGTGGGTTGCATTGGAGACCCAGTGAATTCCAGGACTATGGATGGGTGCCAAGGCGAGCTGCCAGCACCGGATGATGTTTTCCCAGACTGTGAGTAGCTGAGCTGGAGGGGTGGAATTGAATCTTCAAGAGACTTGTGTTATTGGTTAAGAATCATTGAGCTTGGAGTTAGAGATTGATGGTGCCCTGTTTGTTTTAAATCTTGTATTGTATTGATCAATCTGTTTTTGCTGTGCCTCATGTTTTGCACTGTGAATGTTCTGTGCCATTATGGGTTTATTTTTTGTATTATGGCTTAGTTGAAAGCTGTGGGGACTTAAGAGTTGAGCTGAACATATTGTGTTTATATCTTGAATGATTATTAGTTTGTGGGGGCCAGGGGCGGACTGTCATGGTTTGATCCAGGTGTCCCCCACAAACAAATGAATGTGTTCTGATAGATCGGTCCTCAGCTGATGGCAGTTTGGGTTTTACAACCTCTATGAAGCTGTGTTGTTGGGGGCGGGCTTATGGGGGTTATAAGCCAGCTTCCCCTTGCCAGTGTTTGACACACCTTCCTGCCGCTGTTTGCAGTGTTGTGGCAGAGGTGATGTCCAGCCCTCTGCTCATGCCATCGTTTTCCCTGCCAGAATGGAGTCTCCCCTTGAGTCCGTAAGCCAAATAAACCCATTCCTCTACAAGCCACTTTTCTTTGGGTTCTTTCTGCGCAGCAACTAGAAAGCTGACCGCAGCACCACCACAAGTCAGTTTTAAGTACTAAATAATTCTCTAACCTAACTTTTTTGTAAAAGAGAGTACAACTATTCTGTTACTTGTAAAACCATCTAAACTGACCACTGCTGTCAGCTGGACCTCATCACTCCAGATACAGTTTCTGGCTCATTAACTCTTAACTCTCTAGTCTTAGCCAAGAGCTCTCATGGACTAAAATCATACACGCCTCAAGAAGTCAAGGCTAAGATTTCAACTGATGTTAATCTGTCCAAGGTTTAAAGGATATTTGATCAGATTCAACCATTAAGCTTGTTTATGATGTATATCAAAATAAAAGCAAGTATTGCCATAGAACTGTTCTAAGAAAATCAGATGATTAAGTTATTAAAAACTCTTGATATAAATTTTTTTCTCCATTTTCAATTTATGTCCTAATAGTGGCTCTATACAATGGTGAGAAAAGGAAATTGTGAATGCTAGATGTTGTGAAGTGATTGGTAAAAAAAAAAAAAAAGAATTTCAATGGAACTTTAATGAAGGAAAATAAAGAACAATATTTTTAGAAGGCACTAAGAAGGGACATTATTAAAGGAGGGATTATAAAGAAAGTGGTTGCAAAGGGACCTCAAAAGGATGATACAATGTTAGTAAGTGATAAAAGAAGGTGAAGAGAAAGGTGAGAAAAAATCGGTGGTTTCCTTTTTTAAAGAAATACTAGTATTAAGATTGACTGGGTGTGACATTCTTGATTCCAGAATGTGGTATTTTTAAAATAGACAGGGTAAGCCACACCCTACATACCTAGATTTGAAGTAATAACTATATATTCCATTTGAAGGAAGGAAACAATAGACCCATAGTCCCAAGGCCACCCTGAAATACATATAAATGGGAGACCTGTATACTAGACTCCCACTAAGGGGAGAAATGGATAATAAAGTCCAAAACCACCCCCTAGATGAGCAGCTAGACAAAATTGAGACAAAAGTATGGGTAATCTCTACATTCAAGTTTAACCATACTGTCTTAGGTGCTCTCGTATGCTGTGATATGAGTCACACACTGGGGGCTCTGGAGAAACCAAGCCTGGAGACTAACCCCATGGACTTCCTGAAGGGGATTCTCCTTGCTTCAAGAAACACATAGAATACATTATGTGTCTTCTTTCTTAGATTTTGGACAAAGCTAGAAATTTGGGATCCAGGCTCCTGTAAGAAAGACACCCCAAATCTCTAGTCCCAAATCAGGTTCTGAAGAGATGCTCCCTCTTCACAGCAAAGATGCAAGCCCGAATTGGACAAGGTCTGGCTCAAGATTCTTCTGTTCCTCTTTCTCCATGCTGTTTCAGATGGGACATTCAGTTTCCAATACAGCCCAAAGTCTCCACTTAACACACAGCAATTTTATATGCCATATAGACAGGGAGAACAAAAACTGTCCATTACCCTTCATCAAATGCTCAAAGAGGAAATTACAGAAATTGGTGGCTGAACCAACCAAGAGCTTAAAAGACAGCTGCTCTGAGGTACAACTTCTGCTTATTAAATTTGGAAGCCAGAAGAGAAGAAAAGAGAACAAATGGAGACTCAAAATAGAAAAAAAAAGGGAGATAAAAAATATTAGACATCATCAACAGTAAAGGTTGCTTAGGGAAGGGTCCCTTCAAGAAGAGAAACAACTCCAAGGACTGCTTCCTTGCTGGATAGAGGGGAACATGTTTACAGAAATTGTACCAAAAGGAAAATTTTGCCAGGCCCTTCCAAGACCCTATCCTAGATAATAAGGTTTTTAACTATTGGAAAAAAACTGAGTTAATGGTTATGATTACTCATCACACATACTAAATTTTTCTCACAAATACTAAATTTTTCATGGTTTAAGGGATATGAAAACTGGCTCTTTAAGATACTCATCCAAGCTGGCTATATTTATTTGTCAGTGTGTTAATTATTGAGGAAACTGAGTTTTAAGATAAAGGTTCACTTATTAATGTTTAATTTTCTAAGATAAGGTTCTTGTACCTAAAGACATTGTTATTTTAAAAACAATTTTTGATTTGTTTATGCTAATTCTATCAAATGGTCATCATCAGGCTTATGTAACTTAAAAGATTTAATTTCAGCCATTGTGGCTTTTACCATCCTGTTAGGTGAAAATGTTTGGGATAACTTACTTAAGCTTTGTAAAATTTAAGTCATGGGTAAAACACATTTCTTGTGCTTCTGCACTGAGACTTGCATAGCTTGGATTAGTTGTTAGATGGATGTGCACAATCACAGTATTGTTATAGTGGAAGTCTTTGGAATGTTTGAGTTGGACTAGATTTTAGTAAGGTTGAGGAATTGTTCCTCCCCACTGGACTGAACGTATAGCTCAGTATGTAACTCTCAGTCTGCATGCTCAGGGCTCCTTATGTGGCTCTACATCTAGCACAACTCTAAAAGTAGAATCCTAATTTCAGAAGCCACAATGGTGGATAGGCCCCATATGAAAATATAGTTCTGTGAAGAATAATATCCTCTTCAACTCTGAAAAATTTTAGGGATTAAAGGAACAGGGATAATATAGTATATAGTAAAATATTAGTTACTAGGGATAGAAATGAAGGAAAATAAGCAGAGTAAAACTAGCAATTATTACTAAAGCAACACAGAAAAATTAGAAGATGGGAAAGAAAACCGACATGGGGGAATAAAAATGCTGAGAGACATTAAGTCAGCTTCGGATACAAAGAGCTAAAAAAAAACAGGAGGTAAAGAAATTAAATTAAACAACTTAAAGTCATACCAGTACTGAGGAGGCTAAAGGGACTAGACCTTCACAGCCCCAGGTCAATATATGCTCTTTGGGAAATCCTAATTCAAAAAAAAAGAAGGAAAAAAGGAGCTGGCAAGATGTCACAGTGGTTAAATAAGCTTCCTGTATAGAGGCCCGAGAGGGCCTGAGACTATCTGAAAACAAATCTCAAGAACCAGCTTAAACGTTTGGTTATATAGCTATACACATCTGTAACCCTACACATACTACATACATATACCACACATGCACCACACATATGCCACACAACTGTACAGATGCAAAGAAAATA
The DNA here is from genome assembly GCA_004024765.1 of Zapus hudsonius. Classification (NCBI taxonomy): domain Eukaryota; kingdom Metazoa; phylum Chordata; class Mammalia; order Rodentia; family Dipodidae; genus Zapus; species Zapus hudsonius. The sequence goes on along the minus strand of PVHP010000806.1, from coordinate 46,007 downwards.
AAGAAGGAAAGAAAGAGAGAAAGGAAAATGAAGCAAGAGAGAAAAAGAAAAAGAAAGAGAAATAAATAATAACACACACACAAAAAAAAAAACCGAACCTGGTGGTGAATCCCTGTTATTCTCGGGACTTGAGAGATGGAGGCAGGAAGATCAGAAATTCAGTCATTTTCTGCTACATAGTGAATTCACGTCCATTCTGAACTACATGGCATCCTGTCTCCAAAGAAAATGAGAGAGAGAAAAAAGAGAGAATGAGAGATAGAAAGGAAGGATAAAAGATATGTAATAGCTGCTCTCCAACTATCCCAGGTTTATTCCTTGGAGATTCTAGTAGTTCATGCTTGGGTGTCATCTTTCTACCAATCTTTTTTATCTCTTAAAGTGAAATTCTTTCAGAAGTTCCTAGAGGTACTCCTAAGAAAGATTATTCCAATTTAGCAACTGTTTAAAAATAATCCTTCCATAGTAAAACTGTATGCATCAAAAGTTCTAATAATTAGAAGTATTTATCATGATAGACAATATATTATATTTTCTATAATGTCTAATAGGATATTTACTACACTAATTTTGCTATAAGCACATAACAATGAAAAGATATAAATAGAATTTTCATGAGACAAGAAAAATTATTATCATTCTTAACAAATGGTTACTTCCTCATAGGATTTTTAAAAATCATAAAAAGTGAATAAAAGACCTTTGTGGGGAAAAAGTAGCTTACAAGGATACTAAAGAATTTTACAAGAATTAAGATCAATATTGCATATATTTTTAAAAGTCTAAAACAAAAACACATTTTCTATATTACTTATGCTTTATACCTCTTATCGTGATTGTTGTGAAGTTTTCAATTTAATGGAAGCTTATAATTAAGAATATTTACTCTCCTTAGTTGTACTTATTTATTGATAATATCACATATTGAAAAATCCATTTTGTAAAGCAGACTCCATTTTGTAAAGCAGACTCCATTTTTAGACTTACTTCCCCCTCCCTAAAGAATGTCTGGTCACAAAGACCAGGAAGTAAAATTAAAAAAAAAAAGACACCATATAAGAAAACATATGGCTGTCCTGGAATGTGGGCTGGCCCTGGGATGTGGCTCCAAGAAAGTAACCAATCAAGAGGCATGTAGATACAGAAAAGGAGCCAATAGAAATACCACACACCCTGTGACCTAAGCTGTATTATAATTAGATAGCTTCTGTCCATAAATACCCTGCTCCTTTGTTCTTCGGGGCTCCATCTTGCCTAAACATTCATCTGCCTGCTTGTGGAGCCCGACTGCGCAGCCGAAGAATAAAATCCTCTTGCTTTTGCATCTGCTGCTGTGGTTATTGGAGTTTTGGGGTATGCTCTCCTGAGAGAGGCCTTGGGGGTCTTTCATTTGGGGGCTCGTCCGGGATTTGAGCGAACCCCCTACTCAAATAAACACCACCATCAGGAGGTAAGTCCGGCCGACATTTCACTTTTTCTGTCTGTACCGTACGGATCTGTACTAGAATCTAGAGAGGGGTTGATGGACCCGGTAACTCTCTGATTCTCCGCCCTGGGGGACGCCTCAGGGACGTCTGGAGGGGGAGGACGAGAGGGCAGTCCTCCTCCCAGAAGGAGACCTAGGGATTACTCCCGTGCCTCCTTCTGTCTATCTGGTTTCGGTTTTTCGCCGATCTGTGCCGCGCGGCTTCTGGCCCTAAGTGTTTGTGTCTTTGTGTCTGTGTGGTCTACTTTGTGTTAACTGCGCCTGCGATGAATCAGTCACATAGCACCACCTTGTGGCTAACTATAGATCATTAAAAAAAACGTTAAAAAGAGCTCATAATTTGTCAGTAAAAAAATAATAATAAATTACTCTTTGTACTGTTGAATGGCCTTCTTTTAATATGGGATGGCTAAAGAAAGATACTTTTAACAACTCTGTTATTTTGAAGGTCAAAGACAAGATTTTCCTCCCAGGACCACTGGAACAGTGCCATACATTTCTACTTGAGAAGATTTAGTCGCTAGCCCGCCTGCTTTGCTAGCTCCCTTTGTCTACCCAAATCCCTCCTCTCCAACCACCCTTACTCTACCCAAACCCCCTCCTGCTCCTCCTACTTCTGACCCTCCCATTTCTGCCCCAGCTCCTCTTCCCTCTACCCGGTGATTGATAAAACTAAACCTATTTTATCCACAGATAATGAGGAGCTATTTGATCTTATGACATCCCAGCCACCCCCTTACAGACCCCCTGCATCCTCCCCCTCTACCACTGCCCCTCCAGAGTCCCTATCGCCAGATTCTCCTAGTGGGCCTCAGAGCAGCAGGCCGGAGGCCCACTAATTTGGTACAGGTGAAATCAATTACCCAGGGGGCAGATAAAAGTCCGGCAACATTCCTAGAGAGGCTGAAAGCTACAGGATATATATTCCCTTTGACCCTGAATCGCCCGAGAATCGGGGGAATATCTCTATGGCTTTCTTATATCAGTCTGCGCCAGACATAAGAGCAAAGTTGCAAAGGATGGAGGGACTACAAGATTACACCCTACAGGACTTGTTGAGGGAAGCAGAGAAGGTATTTAATAAAAGAGAGATGCTAGAGGAAAGAAAAGAAAGACTTAGAAAGTTGCAGGAAAATAGAGAAAATGAAAAAAATAAACGAAGGAATAAAAAATTGACTAAAATACTGGCCACTATAGTGCAGGAAGGTCAGAATAGTAAGGGAGAGATAAGATGCAGCCTTGTATTGAGCGCGAACAATGTGCCTATTGTAAAGAAAAAGGCCACTGGACAAAAGAGTGCCCAAAGAAAAATACTTGTGCATATTGTGAGGAAAAGGGACATCATCTCCAGGAGTGTACTAAGAGGCCAAGAGCACCCCCTAGAGCCAAAGTTCTGTCATTGGAGGATTAGGACCATCAGGGCCAGGAGCCCCCCCCCTGAGCCCCGGGTAACCTTGAGAATTGGGGGGCACCCCGTTACTTTCTTAATAGATACTAAAGCACAACATTCTGTTCTGACTGAAGCTGGAGGGCCTTTGAGTTCAAAAACAGCTTGGGTCCAAGGAGCCATTGGTGGAAAACTTTACAAATGGACAACTGAGAAAAAAAGTCCAGCTGGCCTCAGGTACCGTTACCCACTCCTTCCTGCTAGTGCCGGACTGCCCCTACCCTTTGTTGGGGAGGAATCTTCTGACCAAGGTAGGAGCTCATATTCAATTCCACCCTGGGGGCGCCACTGTCCAGGGAAATGAAGGAAAACCACTTCAAATATTAACTGTAAAATTAGAAGATGAATATCGACTGTTTCAAAAGACAGGGGCTAAATCGAGCCTAGACTCCCATTGGCTAAAAAAAATTCCTGAATCATGGACAGAGACTGGAGGAATGGGACTAGCCATACATCAGGCACCCATCGTGGTCACTTTAAAGCCCACTGCAGTACCAATATCAATCAAACAATATCCAATGACTGCTGAGGCTAAAGAAGGAATAAGGCCACATATAAGGAGGCTTCAGGACCTTGGCATCCTACAACTTTGCCATTCACCCTGGAATACTCCATTGCTACCAGTAAAAAAGCCAAGGACAGGGGATTACAGGCCAATCCAGAACTTAAGAGAAATAAATAAAAGAGTTAAAGAAATACATCCGACAGTGCCTAACCCCTACAATCTCCTCAGTACGTTACCCCCTACTCATACCTGATACACTATCTTAGACTTAAAGGATGCCTTCTTTTGCTTAAGACTGAGTCCCATAAGTCAGCCTTACTTTGCCTTCAAATGGAAGGACATGGAGCAGGGGCTGTCAGGACAACTGACTTGGACCCGTCTACCCCAAGGGTTCAAGAACAGCCCTACCTTATTTGATGAGGCTCTACACCAGGATTTAGCCCCTTTTAGACAAAACCATCCCCATCTAACCTTGTTGCAGTATGTGGATAACTTGCTACTGGCCACACCAGATCAGGAAACTTGTCTTGAGGGTACCAGAGAACTGCCTAGGATACTAGGTACCCTGGGATACAGGGCCTCTGCAAAAAAGGCTCAGATCTGTAAGAAGGAAGTTTCTTATTTGGGATATATTCTGAAAGATGGACAGAGATGGTTAACAGGGGAAAGAAAACAAACTATATCCCAGATTTCAGTTCCAGAAAATCCTAAACAGGTCAGAGAATTCTTGGGGACAGCAGGATTTTGCAGACTATGAATACCTGGGTTTGCAGAAATGGCTGCTCCCCTGTACCCTTTAACTAAACAAGATGTGCCCTTCACTTGGGAAAAAAAAACAACAGCAAGAATTCTCCAGTATAAAAAGGGCCTTCCTAAGTGCTCCCGCTCTAGGGCTACCTGATGTTACTAAGCCCTTTAAACTTTTCATAGATAAAAAAGGAGGCATCGCCAAAGGAGTGTTGACCCAGAGGTTGGGACCCTGGAAAAGGCCCATTGCATATCTGTTAAAAAAAACTGGACAATGTGGCAGCCGGTTGGCCACCATGTCTCCGCATGGTAGCAGCCATTGCTACCCTAATAAAAGACTCTTATAAACGGACTCTTGGGCAACCACTGACTGTAATAACACCTCATGCTGTCAAAACCATAATCAGACAGCCACCTGAGAGGTGGATGTCAAATGCCCGAATGACACATTATCAATCTCTACTCTTAGACAAAGATCGCATTCAATTTAGACCGGCCATCACCCTAAACCTGGCTACGTTTCTCCCCGACACCCGTCAAGAAACAGGTATGGCCCCTCTACATGATTGTCAACAGATCCTGTCTAAAGTGCATGGGGCTCGATCGGACCTTTTAGATGTGCCATTGGAAGGTGCACAGACCTGGTTCACCGATGGAAGCAGCTACCTCCTGGAAGGAGAACGTAAGGCCGGGGCAGCGGTGGTAGATGGACAATCTGTCATTTGGGCTGGTGCAGTACCTCCTGGGACTTCAGCCCAAAAGGCTGAAATTATTGCTTTAACTGAGGCCCTAAGGAGGGCAAAGAACAAAAAAAAATAATATCTATACTGATAGTAGATATGCCTTTGCCACTGCTCATGTCCACGGAGAGATCTATAGAAGGAGAGGACTTTTAACCTCAGAGGGAAAGCAAATCAAACATAAAGAAAAAATATTAAACCTCCTCCAGGCCCTACTGCTACCCAAAAAGGTCAGCATCATCCATTGCCCAGGTCACCAGAAAGGGGACTCCCCAGTGGCAAAAGAAAATCGCATGGCAGATAAGATAACACGCCAAGCTACACTGGGCCCAACTCAAATGATTGTAGCGGCTAAACTCCCTTTAATTGGCCGGAGACCAGAATGGCCATACAAATACTGTGACTTAAAAATAATACAGAAGTTGGGAGCAGATTTTGATAAGGAATCAAACACCTGGAAATATCCAGAAAAGACTGTGTTACCGCAATCCATGGCTAAAATCCTCATTTCTGATCTGCATAAATTAACACATCTCAGCCATAAGAAAATGAGCCAACTGTTAAACAAAAAAAAAGACCCCTATTATATTCCAGGAAGGGAACAATTGTTAAAATTAATAACTGGCCGTTGCAAAGTTTGTGCACAGGTGAACGCTCAGCATCTCAAGTTGCCTACTGGACACCGACAAAGAGGACAAAGACCGGGAAAACATTGGGAAATTAACTTCACAGAGGTAAAACCTGGATTATACAATAATAAATATCTGCTAGTGTTTATAGATACTTTCTCAGGATGGACAAAAGCATTCCCTACCCAGAAGGAGACTGCAGCTACTATAACCGAAAAATTGCTAGAGAAAATTTTTCCCAGGTATGGAATGCCAAAATATCTGGGGACAGACAATGGGCTTGCATTTGTCTCTCAGGTAAGTCAGAAAGTGGCCACATTATTGGGGATAAATTGAAAATTACACTGTGCATACAGACCCCAAAGTTCAGGTCAGGTAAAAAAATAAATAAATAAAACAATTAAAGAGGCTTTAACTAAATTAACGCTGGAGACTGGCACTAGAGACTGGGTCCAATTACTACCCCTGGCCTTATATCGGGCCAGAAATACCCCCGGACCTCATGGTCTAACTCCCTTCGAAATCCTATATGGGTGCCCACCTCCCGCTATAACCTTTTTTGACTCTCATATTTCATCCCATGCCCCTACCCCTTCCCTACAGGCTCATTTAAGAGCCTTACAACTGGTGCAGCAGGAGATCTGAAAGCCTCTTGCGGCAGCCTATAAGGACACCGGGGAGCTCTCTC
>PVHP010000806.1:0-39665 GCA_004024765.1 Zapus hudsonius | reverse complement strand
ATCATAAGATTGGGAGCCTAGAACCTCGCTGGAAGGGGCCCTACCTGATACTCCTGACCACCCCAACGGCTGTCAAGATAGATGGCATCACATCGTGGATCCATGCGTCTCATATCAAGCCGGCGCCTCCATCAGGACCAGAATGGAAATTAAAGAAGACTGACAACCCCTTTAAGCTGTGTGTTTGTCGCCTGGATCCACGCTTCACACATAAAATCAGCACCCATCGGAGGCAACCATATCCCAACCACAATGGCACCTTCGGCACACTGCAAATCCCCTCAAGATAAGACTCATTCGTTCCTAATACTATGCCTATATTATCTGCTGACTGTCACTTCTATAGAATCAATAGGTCCACTTCTCATTCTCCTGCTTTTATTAACTGTCGGACCATATATTTTAAACAGGCTCATTTCCTTTATTAGATTAAAAATTTCAATAATACAAACCTTTATACTCACTCAGGGCTATCAGCAACTCAAAACCTCAGAGGCAATATTTGAAGATTCAAATAGGCCCATGAGACAAGGGGGGAATGAAAAATCCATTTTGTAAAGCAGACTCCATTTTATAAAGCAGACTCCATTTTTAGACTTACTTCCCCCTCCCTAAAGAATGTCTGGTCACAAAGACCAGGAAGTAAAATAAAAAAAAAAAAGACACCATATAAGAAAACATATGGCTGTCCTGGAATGTGGGCTGGCCCTGGGATGTGGCTCCAAGAAAGTAACCAATCAAGAGGCATGTAGCTACAGAAAGGAGAAAAGGAGCCAATAGAAATACCACACACCCTGTGACCTAAGCTGTATTATAATTAGATAGCTCCTGTCCATAAATACCCTGCTCCTTTGTTCTTCGGGGCTCCATCTTGCCTAGACATTCATCTGCCTGCTTGTGGAGCCCAACTGCGCAGCCGAAGAATAAAATCCTCTTGCTTTTGCATCTGCTGGTGTGGTTATTGGAGTTTTGGGGTATGCTCTCCTGAGAGAGGCCTTTGGGGTCTTTCAATATCTGTCAAGTACATCATCAAACAAGGTGACAAGATCAATATCTCATAGCAGAACTCTGAGGTCATTTACAGTGAATATAAGTAATGCTTACTTCTTTTATGATTAGCATAATAATTATTATATATTACTAAATGAGGGGAAATATGTTGATGAATTAAGTTATTTGTACTTTTCCAAAATCACATGTAAGAACTTCTGGTTAGAAACTATCAACCTAATAATGTGGTGGGGGAATCATAGCCCCTGTGGTAGTCAGCCACACACTGCTGGCATGAATCTCCAAACCAGGCACAGTTTATGGGAGGAAAATATTTATTGAAGCTACAAATCCAGGGTAAGTTCCATAATGGCAAAGAGAGAATCAACACAATATACCAGCAAACAACAAATAGGTAGGGGGAAGGGTGATTTTCTCCCCCTTTATATAGCCTTAGGGCGGGGTCTTGCAACCCTATTCCAGACTTGTTGGCTTCCTTCCTGCACTGCACTCCCAACAAGGGATGTTCATTTCTAGCTTCTCTGAGCTTCTTTACATCCTGCCCCCTACTGAGAGGCTGCCTTCCTATAAACATCCTCAGAGACCCACCCAAGATTACTATAAAGATCAAGTTGACAACAAAATTTAACCATCACAGCCCCTTTTGGGTTAAGTCTCATATTTGAAAACATTGGTCAAATTATTGTCTTTACAAAGGATATTGGTTAAGTCTGCTTTTGGTTTTAATTGGTCATACAGATCATACAGGTCTAAAACAGATCAGATAAAATCCACTCTTTGCTTGCCAACAGGCTTCACTTACTTCCCTACAAGGGAGAGTATGACATGCAGGGAGAAATCACTTCTAGCCCAGCAGAGTTTGATCCTGAAATAATGGCAGATGTGGTTGGTCCGATATTAACCTCTCTTCAAACTACATAGTACAATAAGTGATGTGTGAGTTTATTTATACCATAAAATAAAAACAAACTTAGATAAGCAACAATTCTGTGGGTGAAAAAATATTTGGGGAACTGATTTGAATCTTCCTACTGATATAATTAATATTTATAAAAATGTGTTGAATAAATGTGTTGGTCAGAAAAGGAAGTGAATATGCTTTTAGAAAAAAGTGTACTCAACTTTCATCAACATATTATAAACTGTTTCAAATAACTGTGGATTCAGGAGGAAAGAGAGCAACTGAGTAAGTAAAAGATGACACTCTAGAGGTAATATAATCATTTGTTTTTTTTTTTTTGAAATAAAGACTTTGTACTCCTGAATGAAGTAGTTCAAATCTTGGTGGTTATCACAGTTAATAAGTTTATCCTTTGTGTAACAATCACAGAAAAAGTTGAAAAACAAATAATGAAAATATACCTGAGAAGTACATGGTAAAGGGCTACTGACTGAAGAGGCAATAGGAAGAAAATGAGGAGAAATGCTGGCCTGTGATGGTTTTAACCTAATACCAAGGAGCATTCTTTGGGACAGAAAAAAAAAAGGCAAGTGTCTCACTCTAACCTTAGAAACATGATAATTTCCATAGGCTGAAGATATTTTCTAGCAAGAATGTCCTCATCTATGGAATACTCCCAGCAAGATCTTCTCTAGACTCTATTGATTTATGCAGAAAAATGTCATTAAAGTCCTTCATCAACCTGAGTATAAAATGGTAACAATTCATACTACCTCCCTTACTATGTGAGGTCAAAACTCAAAACCCAATTAAAAATTTCATCTATTATTTTGGGCCAAAGAAGATATCTAATATAAAAGCAAATAAACTCCCAAAGACTACTATAGAGTTGTGGCAAAAGAATTATGAACCAATTTAGAATCTCATTGACCAAATATAGAATCCTTTACATTCAATAAGGGAACTGTAATGGATTGGTAAACAATGAATATTTTTAAATCTGTAAATTCAAAATCCTATTTTTAAATGTAATTGATCATCTTTTTGCAATGCTAAAAAACAATTACTTTAAAAACTGCTGTTGGGAGTGGATAGGAATATCCTGAGGCACAGCCCCCATCCCACCACCCCACAGGGACTGAGGCCTTCAGACCCTACAGTGAAGACCATAACCCTACTGAGGAGGGCCCCTAGGGTAATGGGGAGCAGGATCAGGGGATAAAAAGCTAACCTATATATTATATACCTACGTTATAATATAGGTATTATGTAATATAATATATATATAGAGAGAGAGGGAGAGATTTATTTTTTTAAGTTTTTTGTTAGTATAATGTGTTATATCAGGTAAAATTCTGTAAAGCAATATATACTTTTTACCTTTTTACAATCATTTCAAGTATGTAAAATTTATTTAAAAACAAACTAAACTTATTTTACTATACAGGTTATGAGTAATAACAAAAATACATGTTTGGAAACAATTTGTATGTTCAAACTTCATATTGGGGAACTCTATATAAGTTTTTAGATCCAGCTGTTGCTGAATGGATTTTTTTTTCAATTGCTATGAGTTGTTTGTTTGTTTTTTTTTAATTGAGGTAGGGTCTCACTCTAGCCCAGGTTGACCTGAAATTCACTATGTTGTCTCAGGGCAGCCTTGAACTCATTGTAGTCCTCCTTCCTTTACCTCCCTAGTGCTGGGATTAAAGGCGTGCACCACCAAACCCAGCTTTGAGTTATTGATTTTTAAGACAATGGGTGATTGTTGACCTAAATATACATATGGCAACATTTAATACTATTCCTATGAACTGGAGTATGTTGTTTAATGTGTTTGTATACAGTAGTAGCAACCACATTTCCATATTTTGTTTAAAAATTTGAAGAATTTTAAAAAATAGAATTGCCATATTGTTGCAGAAATTTTATTAGCTTTTTATTATAATTTGCCAGCAAATGGTATAGTCACAATCTTTTATTTATTTATTTTTACAATCTTTAAAAATATTATTAGGACATACCCAATTTAAGTCTTTTCTACTATACAGTTAAAACCCATTTGTATCTATTTCTCTTCAATTTATTCTGGAGTTAGTCCAACTTGTTTTTTTTTTCTTCATTATCCATAATTACATACACTTAATGAGCAAATAATGTATTATGTGTTGATGTCCCAATTCCCCGATTTCCCTCTTCCCTTTCCTCAATCAGCTGTTTATCCTCCTCCGTGGGCAGTCTGGATTAGTCCATGTGGTAGGGGGTTATGGATAGCCTAGGAGTCAACCCAGTTTCACCCCCCTTTGTATGTTGTTACTGAGGGGGGCCATGTCTCTGGATATTCTCCTCCACTATGGCTCTTACAATCTTTCAGGCCCATCTTCTGCTCAGTTCCCTGAGTCATGGTGGGTGAGTATTAAGTCTACTTTATTGTTGAGGTCTTAGGGGCCTCTGTACTTCTGCTTTAGGTTGTGTTGAAGATCATTGGTTTCTGTATCACTGGCTTATCCTGGGTTGACTGATTGGCTGTAGTTAGAGGTCTCTTGCTTATCCCACCACTCTCTGCGGGTTTCCCTGTTGCTCCTCCACAGTAGGTCTGGGGTGGCTCATCTCTTGTCAGGATGTCAGCTATCAGTCTGTGACTCATTGGTAGGGTTGGAAGAAGCCACAGCTCTCTCACTGCCTTCTGAAAAATACAAACAGAATCTCCATCGGAGAGTGAGATCAGTCTAGGTTAACATTTCTGAATTGGTAGATTTCTATTGTTAGTAGCCTCTTTGTAAATCACTTGTAAAGTGAATTTCTCTTTGGGGTCCCAAGATTGTGGTTCCCAATGCATTTCACCCTGAGTCCCCAGTTCTAGTTAAGGGCTCCCTGTCACTGAGTAGATTACTTGGCCAAATTAAAAGCTATTGATTACCTCCCCCAGGCTCTGGTGCCTTTATTGCACAAGTGTTTGTTTCTTGGTTCACTGTTTTCTCCCAGTAGAAAGTGTGTTCAGCCTACTCATGGTGGCAGACTGTGTTTCGTATCAGTGGTCTATGTTTACTCCAACTATCGCTGACTAGTTTCCCCTGGCAGGTTATACAGTGCCTTCAATTACTGCACTAACTACCATCTAGGGGCTGGTTACCATTCTGGGTCTCACAGGGTCTCTCAGTGCTGATAGATGGCTTTCTGTGGTTTCTTTAGCAACAGAATCCTATCTTAGGCCTGGGGTGGGTATTCAAGAGCTTTGGCAGAATCCTGTCTTGTTTTAGGGACCTCATGGGTCACTTTGATCAACAGCTCAGTGAGAGAAGGAGCCAGTGACTGGGAACAGGAGTTGCCTGACATCAATTTTTCACAGGCTTAGACTCTCTCCCCTTCTATTCACAACTCCTCTTGCGAGATGATGCCCACTACTTGCTCAATAGGTTATATTATGTACGTGAGGATTTTTATGATTTTGAAACAATTTTGGTTTAGCTTCATGTTTAAATCATTGCCCCCCTCCCCCATTCCTTACCCATTTTTCACAAACTATCACTTCTCTGGAATGGTTTCCATAGAGTTTACGGTTAACCTAGTTAGGAACCACATATGAGGGAGAATATGAGGGGTTTGACTCTCTGTTCTTTTGAGAGTTCCTTTAGTAAGATCTGCTCCAAGTAACTCACTATGGACAATAAAAAAAAAAGAAAGAAATTATATGTTGCTGCAAAAAAAAAAAAAAAGATCTGCTCCAAGTCAGACCATTTTTCTCTAAATTTCGATATGTCATTTTTCTTTTCAGCTGAGTAAAATTCCATCGTGTAAGTGTACCACAGTTTTGTTATCCATTCCTCCATGGATGGGCATTTGGGTTGACTCCAATTCTTGGCTATTATGAATTGAACTGCTATAAACATAGTTGCATCCTTGGCAGCAACACATGTTGTTGGATTTCTTTATGATTGCCATTCTGACTGGAGTAAGGTGGAATCTCATTGTGGTTTTGATTTGCATTTCCCTAATGGCTAAGGATGCTGAACACTTTCTTAAGTGACTAAAGGCCATTTGTGTTTCCTCCTCTGTGAATTCTCTGTTGATATCAGTGCCCCATTTTGTGAGGGGGCAGTTTGAGTTTTTATTTATTTATTTATTTATTTATTTATTTATTTATTTATTTATTTTTTGAGTTCTCTGTAAGTTCTAGAAATTAGGCCTCTGTCAGGGTTATAGTTGGCAAAAATCATCTCCCAGTTTGATGGGGGTCTATTGGCTCTGAGTATGGTATGTTTGTACAGAAGCTTTTGAGCCTGATCAGGTCCCATTGGTTAAGTCATTGTTGAACTTCCTGGGCTACTAGAGGTTTGCTCAGGAAGTTTTTTCCTAATCCTATCTTGTTGGGGGTCATGGACCCCTGGCCCCCTGCAGGTACCCCAAGTCTCGCCAGCCAGCAGGAGAAAGGGCTCAATCGGGGAGAGGTGAGGTTACGGTCGGACAGACACACACGACTGGGAGAAATGTTGGGCAAATCTCACTTTATTGGGTATCCAAAGCCCCTTTATAACCACAGGCTGCATTGTCCTGCCTATTCCTCTTATATAGGATTTAAACTTTTTGGTTGGAGCCAATCAGCAAAGTACAGCAGACCAAAGTACGCCTCCCCAGAATGCATTGTTTTACAGCCAATCAGCAGGGTTGTTGGTTACATCACCAGTAAAGTGAAACCTAACAAGCAGGAACAAAGTTTACCAGCTACACAGAATTCAGAAAGCATATTCTAAAACTTAGCTTAAGGTTGCTCAGTCAGGCTGGGACCCAACACTATCTCATGTAGAGTACCTGCTATTTTTTCTTCCAGGGTTTTCACGGTTATAGGACTTATAGTGAGGCCCCTGTTCCATTTGGAGTTGATTTTTGTGAATGGTGAAAGGAGTGGGTCAATTTTAACTTTTTTTATAGGTGTTAACGAATTTTGTCCAGCACCATTTGTTGAAGATGCTCTCTTTAACCCAGTGTACATTGTTGGCACCCTTGTCAAAGACCAAGTAGTTGAAGTTACTTGAATTAAGAGTAGGGTCTTCAATTGTATTCCACTGGTCAATCTGTCTGTTTTTATGCCAATACCATGCTGTTTTAGTTACTATGGCTTTGTAGTATGTTTAAAGTCAGGCATGTGATACCTCCTGAGATTTTTTTTTTACATTATAATAGTTTTAGCTATCCGAGGTCTTTGGCCCTTCTAGATAAATCTTTCTTAAGATTTTTTTCTATGTCTGTGAAGCAAGAGGTTGGGATTTTTATCAGGATGGCAAAGAATTTGTAAATCGCTTTTGGCAGGATTACCATTTTTACTATTTCTTCCTACCCATGAGCATGGAATATCTTTCTATCTTATCACATCCTCCTCTATTTCCTTCTTGAGTGTTTCAAAGTTTTCATTATATAAGTCTTTCAAAACCTTGGTTAGTGATATTCCAAGGTATTTGATTCTTTTGGGGGCTATAGAAAACAGGACAGCTCTCTGGTGTCTTTTTCTGTATGCTTGTCTTTCTTTTGCATATAGAAAGGCTATGGATTTTTGTGTGTTAATTTTGTATCTTGCCACTTTGCTGAAGGCATTAATCACCTTCAAGAGATACTGATGCTATTCTTCGGGATATATATATATATATATATATATATATATATATATATATATATATATATATATATATATATATATATATATGATCATGTCATCTGCAAAGAGGGATAGTTTAAGTTCTTCCATTCCAATTTGTATCCCTTTTATGCTTTTCTCCTGTCTTATTGCTTGGGCTAGAACATCAAGCACTATGTTAAAGACCAGTGGTGAGAGTGGACACCCCTGTCTTGTTCCTTATTTAAGTGGGAACTCCTTGAATTGTTCCCCATTGAGAATGACTTGAGCTTTTGGAGTTTTGTATACTGTCTTTATTATGTTGAGGTATAGGCCATTTATGCCTATTCTTTCCAGGGCTTTGAATACAAAGTGGTGTTGAATTTTGTCAAAGGCCTTCTCAGCATCTATTGAGATGATCATATGGTTTTTGTGGTTGAGTCAATTAATATGCAGGATTACATTTATCATCTTGTGTATGTTGAACCATCCCTGCATCCCTAGGATGAAGCCGACTTCATCAGGGTGAATATTTTTGATGTGGCTTTGTATCTTGTTTGCTAGTACTTTGTTCAGGATTTTTACATCTAAGTTCATCAGGGATATGGTCTGTAGTTTTTTTTTGTTGTTGTTGTTGCATCCTTGCCTGGTTTGGGAATTAGGGTGATGCTAGCTTCATAGAAGAGTTTGGAAGACTTCCCTCTTTTTCTATGCTTCTAACAAGCTTCAGAAAGATTGGTTTCAGGTCTATGATGAAGGTTTGTTAGAATTCGGGAGAGAAACCATCTGGTCCTGGGCTTTTCCTTTTGGGAGGTTCTTGATTATATTTTCAATATCAATGGATGTGATAGGTTTCTTTAGAGACTTTATCTGCTCTGAGCTAAGCTTTGGTAGTTGGTAGGTGTCCAAAAATTCATCCATTTCTTCCAGGTTCTCTAATTTTGTGGAGTAGAAGTTTTGGAAGTATGACTGGTGATACTTCCAATCTCTTTGGGGTCTGTTGTGACCTCTCCCTTGGCATTTCTGATTTTGTTGATTTGGGCCTTCCCTGTTCTTTGTTTGATTAGACTGGCCAGGAGGTTGTCAATCATTAACTTCTTCAGAGTACCAACTCTTTGATTTATCTATTTTTAATTGTTTTCTTCATTTCCAATTTATTAATCTCAGTTCTAATCTTAATTATTTCCTTTTGTTTTAGACTTCTAGGGTTGGATTTTTCCATCTGTTCCAATGACCTTAGGTGGGTCGTTAGGTGGTTGATTTGTTATTTATTTTTATAAAGGCATTTAACACAATGAATATCCCCCTTAGGACTGCCTTCATTGTGTCACACAGGTTCTGATAGGATGTGTCATCATTATCATTTATTACTGGAACATTCTGAATTTCCTGTTTGATTTCTTCGATGACCCACTCATTGTTTAGGGGCATATTTTTTCAGGCACCAGTAGTTGTTGTAGTTTCTGAATCTTATCCCATTGTTAATTTCTAGCCTTAATGCATTGTGGTCTGATATGATGCAAGAGGTTACATTAACATTCCTAAATTTGTTGAGGGAAGATTTATGACCTAGTACATGGTCAATTTTGAAGAAGGCTCCATGCGCTGCGAAGAATGTGTATTCTGTGTTCTTGGGGTGAAACATTCTGTAAATATCTGTTATCCTTAGCTAGTCAGTGGTGTTATTAGTTTCCATTATGTCCCTGCTGACCTTGTTTGGATGATCTATCTAGAGATGATAGTGGTATATTAAAGTTTCTTACTATGATAGAATTAGTCTATTTCTGTTTTGTTTTTGAGTAAGGTTTGCTTTATGAACTGTGGCGCACCTCAATTTGGTGCATACATGTTAACGATAGTGATATACTCCTTTTGGATCGTTCCCTTGATGAGTAAAAAGTGACCATCATTATCCTTTTTAACTGATTTTGGTTTAATGCCTATTTTGTCAGAAATTAATGTAGCCACACCCACTTGCTTTTACTTCCACATGCCTGGAAAACTGTTTTCCATCCTTTTACCCTAAGGAGATTACTGTCTTTAGAGGTAAGGTGTGTTTCTTGAAGGCAGCAGATAGAAGGGTCCATTTTTCTGACCCACCCTGCTAGTCTGTGTCTTTTATAGGAGAGTTAAGTCCATTAATATTCAGAGTTATAACTGTGAGGTTTAAGACCTGCCATGTTGAAGGGTTTATGGGGGTTGATATCTGTGCTATTATTAGCACGCTGATTTTGAATACCGTACATGTTCTCTATTACTCTTCTGAGGTAGATTGCTTGTGTCTTCTGTGTGGAATATCTCTTGTAGAATCTTCTGTAAATTTGGCTTTGTGTTCAAATAACCATAGAACTGGTTTATTTCATGGACACTTTCAATTCTCCATCTACTATGAGGAATAGCTTTGCTGGATACAGCAATCTAGGTTGAAAGCTATACTTCTTTAGGCCCAGAAGATCATTATTCCAAACTTCTGGCTTTCATGGTTTCTAATGAGCAGTCTGAGGTAAGTCTGATGGGTTTGCCTTTATCGGTGATGAGTTATTTCTTTCTTGCAGTATTGAGTACTTTCTCTTTACTTTCTGTTTGGCATATTAAGATTTGTCTAGGAGAATTCCTCCTCAGGTCCTGTCTTCTAGGAGTCCTATGGGACCCTTGAATGTGGACCGGACTTTCTCTTGTAAGATAAGGGAAGTTTTCTTGAATAATGCTGTTGAAAATATTTCCTATGCCTCTGGCCTGGGATTCTTCTCCCTCTGGAATACCCATGATTCTAAGATTGTATCTCGTTATGGTGTCCCATAGGTCCCTCATATTTTGTTCACATGATTTCTTGAATTTATTGAAACCTATGGAGTCCTTATTAATTGTATATGATGTCAGCAGAGGAAATGTAACCTTATTGTTTAGGTTTGTTATTGCAGCTGGACTAAGTTTAGGCCTTGAATTGCCTGCTTATCTCAGTGCACATCTGTGGCCTACCTGGGGGCTAAAGTGTCCAGGATTTTGCTAAGATTTATAGGGGCCTCAGACTTGCCTCGGCCTCCTTATCAGGAGACAGTCCAGAAGCCTTCCAGACTCAGCAAAACCCTATATCCTCTATGCCCATTTAGTAGGATATCACAGTTTCCTGAAAATCATTTTTAAGTTGGTTAAGTCCTCATCAAACTTAATCAATTGTTTGTCTAGCTCCTCCCATAGTTGGTTCACCTTCAATGCTCTTAATGTGTTTTTTAAGTCATTCATATTTGTCTCCATTAAATTCAGCCTGAAGTCTATGCTTGTGTTGGTAAGCTTCCTCTCATTTGTCTTTTTTCATAGTTGACATATCAGCCATTAACTGCTTCATGTTTGCATTGCAATTGTACTCAGGAGTTATATTATTCTCTGTTTGGGATTGTATTATTGTTATCTCCACTTCTTTGTCACTTTCGTGTTCCATTGTGGGACTAGGGTTCTGCGGTTGGAGAGTTTCAGCTTTAGTTTCTGTGTTTTTTTTTCCCCTGTTGGTTTCTGCCCATATCTGGATAGGGGAGCAGGGTTTTTTTTTTTTTTTTGACTTGTGGTCAATCTAGATTTGTTGGGTAAGCGATGAGTGCTCAGTAAAATTTGGGATATCATTGTAACCACAGATGCATTAGTTGCTGTGGTTACAGAGTGCCAGTCCTTCTGGGTTGGTATCTGGTATGTAGTATAATATAGAGGGTCAGAGTTCTTCTCTGTCTGTGGACTCTGTTGTGTCTTATTACTGAGACTCAGGGATGTTCAGGGTTTATCTACTTGCTCCTCTTTCCCATTGGAGTCACCGCTGGTTGGGTTGTAGAAATCCCCCCATTACCCTCCTAGCAGGTGCTGGCAGATGCTAAATAGTAATCTACTGGTGTCAAGCTAGTGTTGGACCCAGGCACCCTGGAGACTTGGACCCAGGCCCCCTAGAGTGCTGTTCAGCATGCCCCACCCCCCAGTGGAGGAATCACCAGGTTTGAACTAAAACAGATCTTTCCTGTCTGGGGTATCCTGCCTCTAGACAGGATCAGATCTTTACCTAACTGGATCCCCCTGTACTTGATTTCTTAGGCTTAGAACCACCACATAGGCCCCCATCCCAGACTGGGTTGCAGCAGTAGACATAGCCTCAGCGCCCCAGACCCAAAAGCCCAGTTATTATACACCAGCCTGCAGCAGGCAGATCTGGATTGCTGCCTCCCCCTAGGGGCAGTCTCTAGGCTCTCCTTGGCCCAGTTTGTGGTGGGGCCATTTTGCTTCCACACACTGATCCTTCCCCTCCCCCTCCGATATAACTCGCCCCTCCCCAGCACCCCTCCTCAGACTTTATAATTGTTGTTTTAACCTCTGGGAAGAAGCTGTGAGCTGCTGGATTTTCCTCTGTTCCTGTGGTCCACGCTGCTGGAGCTGCTGGCGACAGTGGCATGGATGTGCTGGTGGCGGTTTCCCTGCCCTGTCTCCAGAGAGCATTCCCTGGCAGGTCACTAGGGTGTCTCAGCGGTGGAAAGCTCTCCTGCTGCTTTGCTGCACTGGACTTCTGACTCCTAGCTCCCTCGAGGTTTCCAGCTTCGGCAGGAGCTGTCCGGGAGAGAGTTTTAAAAAACTGCTGTTGGAAGCAAGCGATTGTCCTATAAAAACTGTGGCTTAGTGGAATCAAGAAAATATTTACACATAGAATTATTCCAACTAAGAAAAAAACAAGTAATGAAAAATGGAAATATTAGCATTTTACAAGTTGTAATGAATTCACAGATCAATATGTCACATCAATGCCTTCTAACATCACAAAATGAGAAAAGACAATATATGCACCATAATAGGAAAATATAATACTCATGAAATATCTTTACCAAAAATTGAACCTTTACTTGATCACACTTTTCAATTGAATCCACAGAAAATAATAGGAGACAGATGAACATCTGAGAGAAGACATATCATTAAAAAAATCCAGACTCTAGAAAACTAATTTTCTAAAATGGTATCATAAATCTTTTATGTTGAATTATCCATGTGTAATTATAAGACCTGGACACGTACTGTCCACATGAAAAAAAGCTATTCTGGGATGAAGATGACCTCAAAACTATGGAGCAAGAGAGTCCCATCTAAATGAAGCCAGAGACACATGAGATCATCAGTCTCTAGGTCAAACACTACAAGAAGCCACCATGCCTCCTGCTACTGCTTCGGCTGGTTTAAGCTTATTTTGTTTAAAAATTTATTTTGGGGGGAATATCATATGGTGTATGTATGTATTATGTTCTCTTTGTGTATACATGTGTGTACGGGTGTGTATGCACATTTGTGTGGAGGCCAGTGGGTGACCCTAGGTGCTATATACCTTCTTTGAGAGGGTCTTTGTCACTGGCCTGAAGCTCACCAGTTAGGCTGGACTGGCTGGTCAGCAAGCTTCAGGAATCTAAGATGCTGAATGCTACTACCACCATGGTATGGATTTATGAAGATACTTAAAGGTCTTTTTTAAAATAAAGTCAGATTTATTTTTATTCCAGCTTTCTTTTTTATATAAAGAACATGCTCAACCTTATGTTTAATGTTAATATTAAAAATGAATTTAATAAGCCACATTTAACTAGAACTAGTGATTGTCCAATGAACACAAACTCACCATAAACTTGAAGTTAATTTCATTTCATTTCTATTTTGGTATATTTTCATTTTATAATCTATAATTTACAATAGAAAATTACAAATCTAAATAGAGCACTTGAGGAAAATTGATAGATGTATAAATGTATGTAAACATTGGCCATATCAAAATATATAGTAGTCCTAAAACTTACTTTGTCTCTCTCCGGGAAAACTGAATCCTCTTTCCCCACCTAGAACAGCTACCATTTTATCAATAATATAAAAATAATCTGTGGGTGTGGTGTTTTTTGCCTATAATCCCAGCACTTTGAGGCTGAGGCAGGAGGCTGGTCTGAACTACAGAATGAGACAATCTCAAAAAAAAATTCATATATTTGTGTCTTTGCTCAACATAAACTTTTGAGCCTCATCTAGGTTGCTACATATATTAATAGAACACTCTTTCTGTTCAGTATTCCATCACCACAATTTGGAGCCTAAATGTCCTCCAGAAGTCTGTGTATTAAAGGCTTGGTTAGTAGCCTGTGGCATTACTGGGAGAAAGTGGAGCCTTTAGAAGTGGGGATTAGTAGAAGGAAGTTAGGTCACTGGGAGCATGATCAAGAAGGGCTATGACACTCTGACTCCTCTTCTGTGTACTACTTGGATTCCATGAAGAGAATAAGCCTCCTGCAACACATGTCCTTGCCAAGAGGTTCTGCTTTTTCAAGGGCTCAAAAGAAAATGGTGTCAAGTGATCAGGGTGTATATACTGTAAAAGTGTGAGCTAAATCTTCCCTCCCTTTAAAGACATTTCTCATTTTTTCAGTCATGGAAAGCTGACTCCCATTCCCATTACCTAACTGTATCAAGGTTTGTTCATGCTCCTGTGGATGGAAATTTGATTGTTCAGTTTTGTGATATTATAAATGAAATTGCTAAAAGCATACATTTTCGTGGACATTTATCCAAGAATGAAATGGATAAATCAATTTCAGGACATCTTTCTGGGTGACCTTAATTGAACTCAGTTCTCTCTGTTTCTCATTTATACGTCTAAGTAACTTGAAGATGATACTTGAAATGCATCATCTTCCCTGAGACAGGGAAGGACGAGTGTCCATGTAGTATCACCCCAGGACAGGAACCATTCCAGAGGTGAGGCAAATGCAGATAAGACTCCATCAGAGACTAGGTTTCTCTTGAGCAGTAAACTTGCATTAGGCAGCATGTTTGCAGTTGTTTTCTTACCAGACTCAGACCAACTGATATCCAGTGTACAGTGAACCAGCTTCATGCATCTGTACTTACTGATTTCTCCACATCTACACTCGTGGTTTTTAAATGCATGTCATTGTTTTATTTGCAGTTATTTCATGGTATCTTGATATGGTTTTAACTCGCATTTCCTTAAAAATTGCTAAGGTTCAGAGCTTATCTATATTCTTACTGGTCTTTCAGGTATTTACCTCAGTAGAATCACTGCTCAAGTTTTTTGCCTTTCTAATTGCCTTGCTTTTAAAAAAAATTACCTTTATAGGTATTGTTTATATGTTCTGGGCTAAAAATATTTTGATAATCTCATATACTTTGAATACTTTATCAATCTGTGGCCTGCCTTTTCAGTTTCTTAATGAACAATATTGAGGAGCAGAAGTTTTTAATTTTGAAGTCCAATTTATCATTTTCTTGTTGGTTAGTGTTTTTAATGTCCCCCTTGAAAAGAAATATATATATATTTTTCTCCTAGAAATATGCTTTCATAGTTCATAGTTTCATAGTTTTCATAATACTTCTGTATGGTGATAAATAGGGAGTCATGGCTTTATATTTCCTATGTTTTCCTAGATAGTCCAACAATGTTTGTTAAAAGACTATCCTTTCCTTTGTGAAATGTATTAACATCTCTGTCAAAAATCCACTGGCTATATATATATATATATATATATATATATATATATATATATATATGGGTCTGTCTCTGGTTCCACTATTCTATGCATTGATATATTTGTTTAAATTGACACAAGTGTCACCCTGTGTTCATAACTGAAGCATCATAAAAAGTGTTCAAAAAGTCAAGTTGTATAAATTTTCTAGTTCTGTTCTTTTTCTAAACTGTTTATGTTAGTTTTAGGCCATTTATATTGCTATACAAATTTTGAATCAGTTTGCCAGTTCTGAATTTATACCTCCTAATAAAAAAAGAAGACTTGAAGTTTAAATTGGGATTGCATTGAATCTGAGGATCAACTGAGGAAAATTTAAATGGTATTGATTTTAATCAGTATAGAGGTTTTTACCATTTTGGTTAAATTTAGTGTTGGTCACACCAGGGTCCCCTGCCACTGCAAATGAACTACAGCTGAGTATGGCACTTTGTGTATCTGGTTTTATGTGGGTACTGGGGAATTGAACTTGAACCATCAGGGTTTGAAAGAAAATCCTTTAACCACTGTGATAACTTCCCAGGCCCCAAACATTTAATTCTTAAAAGTTGTATAAAAAAATTAAGCATTTTTTCTCATGTATCAAGAAGTCTGTTGGTAGGCAGTCAAGTTATACTATGCCATTCTTTGTGCTATTTGGAACCAGCCTCCATAGTCTCCTGATTAAAAAAAAAATATTTGTCTAGGTTATCTCCTTATTACCACACATAGCTACTATGATACATGAAATATCAATTATGCAATTCATTTAAATAGCAGAGGAAGGGGACAGTAAAATAAAGTACTTGGTTAGCTTTTGTAGAAGCTTTAAAAAAATCTTTAAAGATTTTTTTTTCAGTGATGGGGATTGATTAATTGCCTGAATTTAAGACTACTTCAAAAATTATTTTTATTCAATATTTTATTTATTTGTTTGAGAGAAAGAGAGAAAGACTGGGCACATGCCTGGGCCTCTAGCCACTGCAAACAAACTCCATATGCATGCGTCACCTTGTGCATCAGGCTTTACATGGGAACTGGGGAATTGAACCTGTAGGCTTTGTAGGCAAATAACTTAACATTTCCTCAATTTAAAAAAAATATTTTATTTATTCATTTTCAAGCAGAGAGATACAGAGACACACACACACACACACACACACACAGAGAGAGAGAGAGAGAGAGAGAGAGAGAGAGAGAGAGAGAGAGAGAGAGAGAGAGAGCACACCAGGGCCACCACCTTGTGGGTCTGGCTTACGTGGGTCCTGGGGAATTGAACCCGGGGCCTTAGGCACTTGGAGGCAAATGCCTTACCCGCTGAGCCATCTCTCCAGCCCTCAAAAATTTTTTTTTATAACACCACTTCATTTCTTTCTATATAATAAAGTGATCATTCCAAGGACAATTTTAAAAAAATCTGGTTAACTCATGTATCTTGATGTCTTTATAGCTATAAATCTGTTCCCCTGAAGTCACTATTTTCATGTAATTTCAATAACAAAAAGAATGTTTACATATAAATTATTTTATGTTACCTGTAGTTTAAACACATGTAAATAGATTTCCTAGTTTCAATCTGACTAAAGTTCATGGAAAGTGGGTAGAGAAATAATGGCTTTGGCTGACAGAGTAAGAGTTATGTGGAGTGATTGTGATACAAAGCAAAAGGCAGAGAGTCTAGACACCATGGTTCCTGGGTTGATGACTGTGGGAAACATTTTAACTGTATATCAAAAACATCTACAAAATTCCCACTTCTGTAATAACTGTATATATTTTGCCACAGATAAACTATATTTTCAGTGACCTCCATTGAAATATTTGGTGTTGAAATGTGTTCTGGTGCCTTATTGGATTACCTTGAAAGGTACAGAAGAGAAATGATTGATTTGGTTTGTTATCTACTATACTCCTATACATTAGGTTTCTCTTTTGGCCACAGGTCTGATCCTGGCTGTTTCCATTCTTCTCCCAGCAATGAATTAAAACTGAAAGGCTTGAAATATTCTAGACGATGGCTAAAAGCAAAGAAAAGAAAGGTAGAAATTGAAATGGATTAGGTATTCATGGAGTAGTAATCCTAAAGGGCTTCTTGTTTTGTCCCATCTGAGCTAGGACATTCTAATATATTCTATGTAGATAATGTCCTCATTTTAGTCAGCTCTAAAAACATTTCCCCACATTTCAAAGCATTCTCCTTTCAGGTCTGTACACAGTTCCCTTGTAGATCAGTGGAAAAAATTAAAAAAAAAAAAAAAAAAAAAACCTTGGTTCCTAACTTATTCTATCTACCAACCATATTACACTCTTGTATCTGTTCTTATATTCAAACTTTGATAAAATTTGCACAAGCCACATAATCAAATGTTTACAGGTTCCAGTCTATATTAGAGAATAGACCTTTTTTTTGTTCAAAACATGAGACACTAACATGTTTTAATATTCTTTTCTATCCAGAAAATCTGAAGCTTTCTCTTATAGCTTAATGAGGAGACCAAGATGTTCATATATGAAATCATGTAGGGAATCACCCCTCTATGCTTTCCATTCCAGCCAATGTGTACCTATACCTACCACCTATGAT
This sequence comes from Zapus hudsonius, assembly GCA_004024765.1. Taxonomy (NCBI): domain Eukaryota; kingdom Metazoa; phylum Chordata; class Mammalia; order Rodentia; family Dipodidae; genus Zapus; species Zapus hudsonius. The sequence continues at coordinate 22,035 of PVHP010000806.1, read as the reverse complement.
GGTTTGATTTAGGTATCCCCCATAAACTTGTGTATGCTAAATGCCAAGTCCCCAGCTGGTGGCAATTTGGGAATTGGGGCCTCCTGGAGGCAGTATATTGTCGGGGATGGGCTTATGGGTATTATAGCCAGCTTCTCCTTGCCAGTGTTTGGCACATTTTCCTGCTGCATTCTGCTGAGTCCAGTGCTTAGAAGAGGACTGCATTGGACACTGAGTACATGCAGAGCACTTAGAGAGCAGGAATCACTGTCTTCCCTATGGCAGTACCTGGCTTTCCTTCTACACCAGTCCATGAAACATTCATCAGACTCTCCAGGAGCCATACACTGCTTCAGGCACAAGGGGAAAAGAGATGAAGCTAGCTAACTTAAATACTTGCTGGCCCACAATAGCCAGGATCTCATGAGGCAACTCCCTGGACATATAACTTCAGGGTCTCCATAGAGAACATGACCGTTAAAGACACCCTAAGGCAAGATATCTCCATGATGTATTTATACGTTATCTCAAATTACTCAGTCCAGATGCAATTTACCAATTTGTGGTCCTTTTTATCAGAAGCAATGCTGCCTAGGATTACAGTTGACATTATTATTTTTATGAGGTTACCAAGAGAACTATAGATATAACTAAGTACAACTAAGTACAGGTTCTCTTGTAGCAAAGAAAAGGATGCATGAGCCCTTTGCTCATATCAGGACACACAGATTCATCCAGCTATTTATCTCTGAAAATGGTCATAAATGAACAAATGAATTTGAAGCCAGATTTCTGTATCAGTTAATGGAACTTTCCCCATACAATTATAAAAAAAAAAAAAAAAAACCTAAGTATTCCATTAATAGTAGAGAGACTATGTCAGTCCAAGGTTGATCTATAATGTATGTTCTGAGGACAGTGAGGGAACCTAGGACCCCACTATGTACTTGTATTGATATGACATCTTTTTCAACCAAAAGATGGTATCATGTCTCCACCAAGAATTGATTTCCAGAAACTCTAGATAGTTGGGACGTATTTCCACATGTTTTTTTTTTTTTTTTACTTACAAATCAGGTTGCTGTCCTTGCTGCAATTCATGCAAAGGCACAGGGTAGAGGGCTTCATAACTTCTTTTATCATTTGTTCCATGAATTGCAAATGAATTGAATTTTGTTACATTTGGTGGGAAATAACTCCAAGGAAGATGAGCTCTGCCTTCCCAGTTTGTCTTTCCTCTGGACACTTGGAATGATAGAGCTAGTTCTTGCTATAGAAACAATATACCAAGTGCAAAAGGTAAATTCAGATTATATTATAACACACACATGTTGGTTTTTCAGGTAAGGAATTTTTCATATTTTTATTTACTCACTTTCCAAACATTTCTTCTTCCAGAGAGTAAAAGTACTAAATGTTGTCCATGGCTGTTAAAATTAAGAATACTCATAAATGCTCAAAAGAAACACTTCTTTGTCACATTTCATAGCTAGAATGTGTATGCTTTTAGGTAAATTTCTAAATAACTGAAAATGCAATATTTGGGAGAGCTATTGTGTTTGCTTATTTAGAAATGTTACCTTTTATTTTATCATTTTTTTAAAGTTACTGTCAAACAATAAAATGTCATTTGCTAAATTGTTTTTCATAATCTCTAAAGAAAAAAAATATATATACAGTCCTTTGGATAAATGATACAAAGTTTAAAAAGGAGTGAGAATATATCAGGCTATTTAGTTTTTAATAAGCCAGTTGCCAAAAAAAAGTACCCTAAGTGTTAGGTTTCGTGGCTCACAAAGGAGAACCAAGCCTGATAATTTCTTGTATTCAATATGTTATGATTGGGGCGAGGAAGAGAGGGGGTGAGAGAGAGAGAGAGAGAGGAGAGAGACAGACAGAAGAATGTATATGTCTCTGTGTGTGAATCCATGAAAAAGGGTACTTTGTAAAAATTACCTTCAAATTTATTGCAAAATCAAACTGCATTAATGAACCAAAATTAACATCAACAAAGTCTTAAAACAGTAAGAATATGTATCCTAAACATATTCTAAATATATGCATTATATATGGCAATAAACCATATAAATTAATTCAAGTTAGAATAATCTCTACTTAGCTGTAATTAGTTAGCTTTACTATAATCATATGATTTATAGCAGAAAACAATGTGTTCAAATTATATAGTCATGAATAAGATAAATGTTTTATACTTACGGACAAAGTTCAACTTCTAAATACTGCTCAGTTACATCATTCAAGAAAAATGCTTCGACAACTTATAAAAATAAACATAAAATAAGATTTAATTTTGCTCAAAAAAATTTTCAGTAAATAATTTATTTACTCCTTCTGACTAAAAATGAAATGTTACCTAATTTTTTAAATTGTTAAACTATTCCTAGTTGGGAGAGGGGCAAAATAAATACATACTGCCTGAAAACAAAAAGACTTAAGACATAAGTCATCATCAATTTTCTCCCATATGATTGCCTTAAATTAAACAGATATGTAAAGCCTAGTACCAGTTAAGTCATGGGGAAATCAGCATTGTCATGGACATATAATTTATTCTAATTATCTTCTTCTAGGGATTGAACCCAAGGAAATAAATCAGACAACTATAAAAAGCAAGTATAGTTTTACTCATCAAAGTATTACGCACATACTAGAAATTACATAAATGTCTATCTCCTCTTATTTAAGATTTCTTGTTTTATAAATGAATCTCCTATTATGTGGAACAGTTGATACATAAATTATGGAATTTATGTATCCCATACAATGGATTGGTGGTCTGGTTTGTTATCATTTCCAGGAATCCCCATAGAGGATAAGGGCGCCCCAGAGGCAGTGAGAGCTACAACCAAGCCGGCAGGACCCGCTCCAGCGGTCTGAGCCAGCTGAGCTCTGCGACCCCCGCGCTCCCCCCACCCCTGTGCAGCCCCTCCCTGCTGCCCACCCGCCACCGCATTCCCGTCCTGGGGAAGTATAGCAGCTGCTTTCCCCGCTCAGGGAACCCAAGGCTGCCCCCCCCCCCAGAGAACCCAAGGCTGCCTTTCCCGCCCAGTGGACCCAGCTGCTTTCCTGCCTGGGGGACCTGGCTGCTTTCCTGCCCGGGACCAGTGGCTGCCTTTCCCGCACGTGGTACCCGTGGCTGCATTTCCCCCTGGACGACCTAGGGCTACCTTTCACGCCCAGGGAAACACGGTTGGTTTCACGTGCCCTGGAAGACCAGTGGCTGCTTTCCTGCCCGGGGACTGGGACTGCTTTTCTTGCCTGGGCACCTGCCCGGGCAACCCGACTGCCATTTCATCTGGGGAACCTGGGGCCACAGCTGCCTTTCCCGCCTAGGAGGACCACGGCTGCCTTTCCCTCCCGGGGAAATGCGGCTGCTTTCAAGAACCCGGGAAACCACAGCTGCCTTTCCGGCATCCAGGAACCCGGTGGCTGCTTTCCCGCGACTAGGAACCTGGCAGCTGCTTTCCCACGCGGGGAATTCCGTGGCTGCTTTTTCACAACTTGGGAACCCAGTGGCTCCTTCCCCATGCCTGGATCCCAGGGGCTCCTTCCCCATGCCAGGGGATCCCTGCAGCTCCTTTCTCGTGCCTGGGTAACCTGGCGGCTCTGTTCCCGAACCTGGGGAGTACAGTGGCCACATTCCCGTGCCTGAGGAGCTCAACTGCTTATTTCCAGCATGCAGGGAGCCCAGTGGTTCCATTCCCACGGGGAACTTATCAACCCTGCTCCCAGAGCCCAGAGAACCCAGCAACCCAACTTCCAGAGAACTTAGTGGCTCCACCCCCTCTGCCCTTCTCCCCTTCCCCCCACCAATCCCATCCCCCAGGCCGGCTGACCCACTGGGCTTGCCCCCCACAGGACCAACACGTGACCCTGCCACTGTGCCTGATGCCCCTCGTGGCCTTGCTGCATGCACCCACCATCTCCTTGACCTCATACCACACGCCCGCTGACCCCAGCAGCCTCACAACCAACACTGCCCCGCCCCCTCATCCCAGCCCCTTGCACCTGCTGTCCTATACCCAGCAATGTTATCCATCAAAATAAATGGAGAAATTAAAGAATTACATGAAACTAACCAGCTCTAAAATTACTTGAACACAAAGCCAAACCTTCAAAAGATACTACATGAGATATCCCATGCAGATGAAACAAACAACCGACTCCAGGAAAGGAACAGGGAGCCAGTAAGGTAACACCAAAGAGATAACAACAACAGCTCAGATATCAACCCCCAGAGTCTCTCCAACATGGCAGGGTTTATAGCAAACCTCACAGTTATAACTTTGAATGTAAACGGTCTCAACTCTCCTATAAAAAGACACAGAATAGCAGGTTGGATCAGAAAAAAGAACCCTTCCATCTGTTGCCTTCAAGAAACACATCTTTTCACTAAAGACAGTAACCTACTGAGAGTAAAAGGATGGAAAACAATTTTCCAAGCATGTGGGAATAATAAAAAAAGAAGGTGTAGCTACTCTAGTATCTGATAAAATAGACTTTAAACCAAAAGCAATGAAAAGGACAAGGATGGCCACTTCCTACTTGTCAAGGTAACGATACAACAAGAAGACCTCACTATATTAAATATATATGCAGCAAATGCAAGAGCCCCTCAGTTAATAAAGCATAAACTACTCAAAAGCAAAGCAGATACAAAAAAAAAGCAAAGCAGATATACATGCCAACACCATCATAGTAGGAGACTTTAACACTCAACTGTCATTCCTAGACAGATTGTCCAAACAAAAGACAGGCAGGGAAATAAAGTTGCTAAACAGCACCATAGACAAACTAGGGCTAACAGACATTTACAGAACATTCCATCTCAAGGACACAGGTTATACATTCTTCACAGTAGTGCATGGAACTTTCTCCAAAATTGACCTTGTACCTGGGCATAAATCATCCCTCAACAAATTTAGAAAGATCAATGTAATCCCCTGCATCACATCAGACCACAATGCATTAAAGCTATAAATTAACAATGGAAGAGGATCCAAAAATTTCAACAGATATTGGCGACTGAACAACTCGCTCCTGAACAATGAATGGGTCAAACAAGAATTCAGACAGGAAATCCAGAATTTCCTAGAAACAAATGATAATGAGGACACAAACTTTCAGAACGTGTGGGACACAATGAAGGCAGTCCTAAGGTGGAAATTCATTGCACTAAATGTCTACAGAATGAAGACAGAGGGGTCTCAAATCAACCACCTATCCTCCCACCTAAGGTCATTTGAACAGATGGAATAATCCAACCCTAAGAACTCAAGACGCAAGGAAATAATTAAGATCAGAGCCAAGATTAATGACTTGGAAACGAAGAAAACAATTAAAAAATAGACAAATCAAAGAGTTGTTTTTTTTAAAAAGTCAATAAGATTGACAAACACCTGCCCAATTTAATCAAACGAAGAACAGAGAAGACCCAAATCAGCAAATCAGAAATGACAAGGGTGAGATCACAACAGATTCTGAAGAGATTGGAAGTATCATCAGGTCATATTTCCAAAATCTCAACTCCACAAAATTAGAGAACCTGGAAGAAATGGATAAATTTCTACACACCTACCAACTACCAAAGCTTAGCCCAGAGCAGATAAAGGTACTAAACAATCAGGAGAGAGACATTTGTGCAACTATGTTTATAGCAGCTCAATTCATAATAGCCAAGAATGGGAATCAACCAACAACATGCCCTTCCATGGCGGAATGGATAACAAAACTCTGGTATATTTACACCATGGAATTCTATGCAGCTGAAAGGAAAAATGACTTATTGAAATTTAGGGAAAAATGGTCTGTCTTGGAACAGCTCCTACTAAGCGATTTCTAAAAAGAACAGAGAGCCAAACACAGCATATTTTCCCTCATATGTGGCCCTTAACCAGGCTAACCGTAAACTCTACGCAGACTAGTAGAAAGAAGTGTGAGGTTATGAATGAGGGGAAAGGGATGGGGAAAGGGGAATCGCTTAAGTATGAGGCTAAACCAAACTAGGTTCAAAATCATAAAATCCTAACATACATAATGTAATCTATTTTTTTAAATATTTTATTTATTTATTTGAGAGAGAGAGAGAGAGAGAGAGAGAGAGAGGCAGACAGAGAGAGAGAGAGAGAGAGAATGAGCACGCCAGGGCCTCCAGCCCTCTTGTGCATCTGGCTTTACATGGGCACTGGGGAATCGAACTCAGGTCCTTCTGCATTGCAGGCAAACGCCTTAACCGCTAAGCCATCTCTTCAGCCCAATGTAATCTATTGAGTAAGTAGTGGGCATCGCCTGGCAAGAGGGACCATGAGTATTAGGGGAGCGAGTCTAAGCCTGTGAAAAATTGATCAGTCTGACAACCCCTAGTCCCAGTCACCGGCTCCTTTCCTCACTGAGCTGTTGATCAAAGTGACCTATGAGGTCCCATAAACAAGACAGGATTCTGTCAAGGCTCTTGGATGCCCACCCCAGGCTGGAGGTGAAACCCTGTTGCTAAAGAAACCAAAGAAAGCCATAGATCAGCTTCGAGAGACCCTTCGAGGCTCAGAATGGTATCCAGCCCCCAGATGGTAGTTAGTGCAGTACTGGAAGGCACTGCATAAGCTGCCAGGGAAAGCTGGTCAATGACAGCTGGAGCAAACAGAGACCACTGGCATGGAACACAGCCTGTTGCCATGAGTAGGCTGACTACACTTCTTACTGGAAGAGAACAGTGAACCAGGAATGGATAACTTGTGCAATGGAGGAGCCAAAGCCTGGGGGAAGCAATCAACAGCTTTTAAATTTGGCCAAATATTCCACTTAGTGAGGGGGGGCCCTCAACTGGAACTGGGGACTTAGGGCAATATGCACTGGGAACTAGACTCTTTGGCCCCCAATGAGATGCACTATGCGAACAATTGAAGGAGAGGCTACTAAAAATAGAATCTAGCCAATTAAAAAACGTGTATCTCAGTTAACCTATACTTATCTCACTCTCCGAAGGAGACTATGTTTGTATCTTTCAGAATGCAGCAAGAGAGATGTGGCTCATCCAACCCTACCAATGAACTGCAGGCCGATAGCTGACATCCTGACAAGAGATGAGCCACCCCAGACATACCATGGAGTATCCATATGGCACCCCGCAGAGAATGAGGAGATGAACAAGTGACCCAGGGCCACAGCTAATCATCCAACAAAGGATAAGCCAATGAGACAGACACCAACGATTTTCGACAAAACCTAAATCAGAGAGTTTGATTCCCCAGTGCCCATATAAAGCCAGATGCACAAGAGGGCGCATGTGTCTGGAATTCATTTGTAGTGGCTGGAGGCCCTGGTGCACCCCCCCTCAAATAAATAAATAAAAATATTTTTTAAAAAAAGAAACCTGGAAGACTGAGTCTCACATAGTTTAAAGGGATGACAGAATAAATCTGAAACCATGTGCTTTCCTGACATGTTTTTTAACTTTAATTTGATTTGATATATAAGAAGACTTGACAGTATAAATATTAAATTTTATGTTGAGGTCAACAGTACTTCTCCAATAAGTAAAACACCCCAAAATTCCCATAAAGAAGGCTTATAAGGAGAAACTGAAAATTTGAAGACACTTAAAGACAAAAGGGGGCTATAGAACTCTTCTTAGATCAAGTTATAGAAGGAAGGAAATATGGCAGGAACATTAAAATCTGGACTCGTAATTGCCATTTTTCACTGTTCTAGTTATATATTGAAGTCCTACAGGAATGGAGGTAAAGTTCAAATGACAGACTGACAGGAAATATCAGAAACTGTGCAGCCGGTGGCTCAAAAACACTTCCTACCCACAAGATAAAATAATAGCTCTGAGAGGTTATTATAAAAGATTTATGTTTGTAATAAAGTACAGCTCTTCCACTTACCTTCGTAATCCCACAGTTCATTGAAAGGCTTTCCCGGTTCTCCAGGAGGGGCTGGAGGATCATTGAAAAACGGAGCACTAACTTGCAGCATCACTCCTCCATCATCTGGACTCAGCCTGACTGACACTGGCTCGTGCTTAACCCGAAAGCCATCCCAAGTGTGTTCAATTCTAAAATCCATCTAGAGAGCAAGTTAAAACAAATTTCTTAATAACATACAAGGTTTTTCCTTTATTTGGAAATGAAATGAAAATTTAAATGCCCAAGAGTAGACGGAAGGCAGCGGCAGAGCAGAGGGAACAAGGTTCTGGAGTCAGAAGGCCGCCTGTGTGTGGGCTCTCAGCTCTCTTCTGCAATGGGGAGCAGATCCTAAAATCTCTAAGGATTTTGGTCTGGATGAAGCTCTGGCTTCCATATCAAAAGTACTATAAGGGAATGCTGCCTTCAGACACAAAATGGCCTTGATATTCATGATCTTACAGTGCACGGCATACCCACACAGGAGCTGTATTGTAGGAGGAAACAAAGAGGACATCAAAATAGAAGAAAGCCTAAATGGAAAAAAGAAGGGATTCAATGGAGGGTGGATTTGGGAGGGGAAATGGGATGGTGGGTGGGAATTATCATGGTTTATTGTTGATACTTATGGAAGCTGTCAACACACATATGAACACATTAAATAAATGCATGTTTAAAAATAGACCTAAGGGCTGGAGAGTTGGCTCAGCGGTTAAGGCACTTGCCTTCAGTGCCTAAGGCCCCGGGTTCAATTCCCCAGGTCCCACATAAGCCAGACCCACAAGGTGGTGGCCCTGGTGCGTGCTCTCTCTCTCTCTCTCTCTCTCTCTCTCTCTCTCTCTCTCTCTCTCTCTCTCTCTGCTTGAAAATGAATAAATAAAATATTAAAAAAATAGACCTAAAATGTAAGACCTGTTGACCTGTTAACAATCTAAATTTGTTTTCCTCTCTACTCCCTCAGTCATTTCCTGAGACTTGATCCCTAGTGCCTTTTAATTTCTTTGCATTATCCTCATTAGGTACAGACACTGTCAATGTCCTCCCCAACCAGGACTAGTGCTCCCCTTCCTGTCATTCTCTGTGACTGACACACCTGTCCATTTTGATTCATAGCACTTACACTAGAAGAAGTGTTATGTATTTTCTCCCAGTCAGAGCTACAATGTTTGAACTAGGAATTCACTACTTATTTGTCAAGTGAATACTGTTCTAGTTTCTACATCTAAAATCCTATTAACTATAAGCTTTTATATAGAATGAATCTGTGTTAATGGCATCAGTCTATTGTTAATGATACAATATCAATGCAATGGCTAATAACAAAGATGATATTCCATTCCCAGAAATTTCCTTTCCATTGAGGTTATCATGAATTTATTAAGTACTCATCTGGTTCAGGCTGAGGAAGTAACTAATGTGTATGTAATAGGTCCATGGGGAGTTTGAGATGCTCATGTACCTAATCAACCAGACCTCCACTTCCACTGTCAGCTAGCTTGTCTTACAGTCTAATTTCATAGAGTAGGATTCCTTCACCAAACTACGTTTGAGACTAATGTAAGATTTAGATGTTAAAAAAAGAAAAGCATACAAAATCAAGAAAAAAAAGATCTTACAATAGAGAAGGCTCAAGCATTTTTACTTTATAGAAACAAACAACAACAACAACAACAAAAAGCAGCTTCCCTATCCCTGCCACAAGAGCCAACCCTTAACAATCAAATGACAGTCTTGAAGAAACTGAATGCCATTCATATTCCATACCAATAACTAATTTAGTTTTGATGCCTAATGGGTTTCTAGAAATCAATAAGCAAAAGAACACCCAAAAGAAAAATGAGTAACATATGATCAGAATTAAAACACAATGCACATCCCTATAATGACAAAGATGAAAATTAAAGCAATAACTTTTCATTCATATGAAGGAACTATTAAGGATCAGGAAGTCTGACAATATGCTAATGTGTTAACAAAAACTCAAAAGAGCATAGACAGCAATTGGAACATAACTGGAATTGGAATATATAATATCAGTATCAATAAAAAATGGAAATGTCCTCTGACTGAATAGGTACTTTCAGGAGTTATTGTGCATGGCTATAAAAAATGGAATAAACATTAGAATATCTGCAGTAATGATGTGGGAGAGCTCTGTGGGATTAGAACTCCCATGCCAGCAGCTCTCAAGTCTCAGAAAGAACTAAGAACACAGGCTAAGGAAGAGATGGGTAAATTTTAAATTATGAGATTTATTTTAGAGAGAGTTGAGAGAAAACAAAGCAAGAAAACATCCAAGGCAACAGAAATTCACTCCCTTCTCAGCCTGGGAGAGGGGAAAACTACCTCACATAGGGAGAAAGAGAAGAGGCTAAGGGGTAAGGAGCAAAGAAGGGTAAGGGACCAAGAGGGTTCACACACATGGCCAGGTCATCCAATCAGAATGAGCCTTAGCACCAGGATCAGGTATGTAAGGGAGGAACCTGACTGGTTGGTGGGCTCAAGGGGCTGGCTCAGAAAAAGCCAGCTCAAGGTGTGCTAAAACCAGCAAAAGAAGAGAAAGAAGCAAGAAGCTGTGCTGGAGTTGTTGCTTTCAGCCACCTTGGATGAGACTGAATCAAATGTGAGTTCTAGTACTGCCAGAGCAGGCAAGGTGGCAGCCATGATTCTGTGGGCTAGTCCCTAACTACCTGCCTACCAGGAGAAAGCTACTTAGCTGCTTGTCTATATTAGTAGCATTATTTACATACCAAAAAACTTGAAGCCATTAAAAACCCTTTAGATTTGTAAAAAAATTTGCTATATTATACAATGAAATACTGCATAGCTGTTAAATGAAATTGCACTCTACATGTAAATTATATTGTGAAATAAAAAAATCAAGGTGCAAAACTTATGCATCAATTTAATTAAAAGCAAGCTTATTTTCATATAAACTTGTGATTCACACATAATGTCAGCTACACAAGAAACCTATAAGTAACATCAGTTGCTTTTCTGGAAGAAATTGTCTGCTTCAGACATGGAGGGAAAAAGTCTTATTTTTTATCACTTCTTTTTTTTAACCTATCTGAATTATATAGCATACATTATTATTTAAAACTTGGGAGGCAGAGGTAGGAGGATTACAGTGAGTTCAAGGCCACCCTGGGACTACATATTACATAGTGAATTCCAGGTCAGTCTGGGCTAGAGTGAGACCCTACACTGAAAAAGAAAAAGAAGGAAAGGGACGGGAAGGGAAAGGAGGGGAGGGAAGGGGAAGGGGAGGGGAGAGGAGAAGAGAAGAGAGAAGAGAAAAAAGAAAAGAATAGAAAAAAAGTGAATGATTTGAAAATGTTTTTAAAGTCCAATTTAAGGCTACTTCTCTTTTTTTTAAAAAACTCCCACAAAGAAATTTATTTTTTGCTATTTATATATCTATATATCTATATATTTAAAATATATCTTTATTATGAATAATTAAATATACTGTATAAGCAAATCTTGTGAAAGTGTCCCCATTTCCCTCCCCTCTGTCCCCTACCCACTGGGGTCCTTCCTCAGTGCGCATACTGGATGTGTCCATAGGTTAGGGGGTTATGACCTGCACCAGAGGTAAGGCTACTTCTCTTAAATAGCACCATGCTTGATCTCCAGAAAGTCAGAATGCATATTATCAAAGAGGTCATCATCCTATCCAATTTTTATGTCAGCCGTTTAGACTTTCTTAAAATAATTTTGCTGTTAATTGTATTTTTCACTTTTAACCTCACTTCTTCAATTCACTTTTCCGCCAAAGAAGTAAAAATATAAAATAAGGAGATAAACTTTCAATTATTTCCATACTTTTACTATGGAAATGAAGGACATGAAAAGGAAGACAGGCACCTGGAGCATTAAGCCCCTCCCCCAGGGGAAGAAACAAAGTATTCCTCAGAGTTTAAAAGAAGAAATTAAGTTAAAGGTGCTATTAAAATTTTTCCAAAAACAACTGTCAAATTCTTCTAATCTCAAAACAATGTTTTACCTTTTCTGTAACACATACTTCTTTTCGCTTTTCATTCTGCCCTGCAACACCAGTGGAGGAAGAAGGAAGTCAGTCTGAAAGTCCAGCAAACCTTGCCAGCAGGAGAGAGGAATCGTGAATCCAGCATGAGGAAGGCCAAAGCAATGCAACAGTGCAAGGAATGGCAGGGGGAAGAAGGACTAAAAAGAGAACACAGACCTGGAAGCTCATCTCAGTCAGCAGGGGCTCCTCTTTGCAGCCCAGGTCTCCTCCAAGCATTCAGCCCTGAGCTCCGCCCAGCTGTCAGCACTTTCTGGAGGAGGGACTTAGAGAGATAGGAAAAGAGACACTTGCGTAAGTTCAGTTTTGGCTTTGGGGGAAACCATAGTGCCTTCTCCTTATCTTTGTCCCATGTACCATTCTTATATACAACACTGTCGGTCTCCTTCAAAATTTCTTTTATCTTGTTTTGTGATATGTACTTTTTTTTCTTTCTTAGCATCTGTCTCACACTAAACTACAAACTCCATGAACTCAGGAAACACTTGGTTTTCACTACTCTGTTTCCAGTGATCTAGCATAGTCCTTGGCATAAAAGCATAGTCACTGATCAATATTTGTTGACTCATTGAATACAGAAAGAATGAATTCTGCTTTATTTCCTGACTTAGGCTGATTCAAAAAAAATCTTTTGAAACTTTGATATTTGTCAAAATAACATTTAAGGTAATTCTGGATTTCACTAAGACTATGAAACTCATTGTAAGATAAACATAATTGCCATTATGCCTATTACATTACAGAATTCTTTATAAAAAGTTTAGGGAAAGAATTATTAGTATAACCAAATTTAGATGCTAAAGATTAGTATGGGGACATACCTATTTTCTTGGTTAATTGGGCTCCAAAAAATTCTGGAAAGGATAGAAAATGAGTTGACCCAAGCAATATGGAATGTTAAAATAGCCATTGTTACTTATACTTAGCTTATGACAGTCAGCCTCATGTTAGTATAGAGCAGGATGGCCTAACAGTCTGTAAAGGAGAAGCCCGAGGGATCCACAAGAAAGAATATTGAGAGCCACCAGAGGCTGAGGCAAGAAAGAATTTTCCCCTAGCAGTTTTGAAGGGAGTGTGTAACACTGCTATTACCTTGGGTTTCTAGACTTCCAGTCTCCAGAACTATGAGAAAATAAACTTCTGTTGTTTAAAGCCAAAAAAGAGAGAGAGAGACACTTGCTTTTGCCTTGTCTCTCTTTTCATATTCGTACTGTCTCATTTCATATTCATGTTTATATTCATGTCTAGTGTCTCATTTCATATTCATGTTCGGTGACAACTGAATGAAATTAGTATTAGTGAAACAAGTCACTAGTTTTCAACCTACACAATTTTCAAGGCTTTTCTCCTCTCCTCTCCTTCTCTCTCTCTCTTTCTCTCTCTCTAGATTCTCATGTAGCCCAGGATAGCCTCCAACTTACTATGTAGATAAGGATGCCCTCCTTGAGCTCCTGATTCTCCTGACTACACCTCCCCAGTATTGGACTTATAGGAGTGTGCCAGCATGCTTAGATTTCAAGTTTTTTTTTTAATTTAAGAAAAATATCTATTGTAAACCTGAAACAGTAGCTTGAGAGTAGTTAAGCAAATATTCAGCACTTTGCTTTCTCATGTGTCATTCTTGAATTCCATTTATTCTATTATTTTTCATACACATTCATTGAATTCTATTATTTCCTCATCAAATATTGAATTTTTATTATTTCAGGTATTATGATGTAGCCTGGAGACAAAATGACAAAACAACACAATAAGGCTTGATGGAATACATGTGAACTATCTACTAACATGGACCCTACCTTGGAGAAAGCAAATAGAAAACTTGAGTAAAACACTACTGGCAGAATCACTATTTTGTTTGCTAATAATTGCAATTATTTTGAAAATATTCCATTAAAATTCAGCCAGTGAAGTCTTGTAAGCACACACAGGCACAAAACAAAAATGATGGCTCATCTTAACTTTAACCATAATCATATGCAACCAAATAATTCAAGTGCGGACATTAAAGTTCCCCTCTCACTATTCAATTTAGACAAAGGCCATTCATCATTTATTTACAGAAAGCACTCTTTGCGTTCATTTACCCCAATATATCTTAGCCACAATGAGTGTAAATGTTACATTTATAACTATTTAAAATAGGGCAAATGTAGATTCAAATGTATGAAAGGTACAAACAAGTCCTTGGAGAGAGTTAGTGAGACATGCATACAAAAAGAGTCCTAAACTGTAAGTGGTGGAGTTGCCCACTCAGTTTTCCCTTTCAATGTGGGTGTTTGTGTTGGCTTTATAGTCACTAAAGACCAGAACAAGTTGAATCTTCACCAATTCAAAGCTGAATTAAGTGTTTTTAGATTATTATGAACACATACATACTTATCACCTAGTCTTTCAGAGTAAGAACTATAACTAGCATTTGAGTACTTACATGGGCACATGGAACTATTTTGTAAATTTCTTAATATACTTTGTGACATTAATTTGTTTATATGGTTTTATAAATACAGGACTACAAAACTTTTAAAAGAGTTAAGCAGAAAGTCCAATAGAACTTCATCTGTGACATATTTTTTTAGAGAAACTTTATTTCAATCCATAAAAACACATTCTAGGGATGGTGAGATGGCTCAGTGGTTAAGTGCACTTCCTGTGCAAGCATGAAGCCTGAGGGGCCTTAAAACAAAGGAGTGTGAATCTTCAGAACCCATGTAAACAGCTGGGCATGGCCAGGTGACTGGAACCCCGGAGGAAAGACCAAGGAATCGTCCAGGCTCTCAAAAGGCAGCAAATTCCAGAATGAATAAGAGTTCAAGGCCAGTCTGGGACTACAGAGTGAGTGCCAGGTCAGCCTGGGCTATAGAAAAACCTTACTTCAAAATAAATAAATAAATAAACCAAAAAAGTAAAAATAAATAAATAATTTAAAAAAGAATAAGACTGTGGGTCAAAGGAGAACAGGTGGACAGAAGACGGGACTGGGCCACTGGATGTTGTACTAGGGCTGCCACAGGTGAGTGCTTGGGCAAATACATATCCATATACCAACACACCACACCCCCACACATAACAAAAACCAAACGAAAGAAAACATTCCTCCATCCAAAATAATACATAATCTATTAAAAAGCACGAACCTAGTGACTAGCTTGAAATTAACATTTATTTTAACTGGCAATGTAATTTTAAAAAGTTCTAAAGTTTAAATCAAGGCAAACTCAATTTTTAGCAGTCCATCGCCTTAACCACTCGGCCACCTCGTCCTGTAAACTCAATTTTTAAAACTGAGATTTGTTAACTTATCCACAAATGTAAAATTTACCTACTTCTTTCTTGCAAAAATAAATAATAACTTTTTGTTTTTGAGTACACTAGCATGTTTAAAGAAATAACCGGTAGACTTACAGGATATTTTGAGTCCTGCCAACAGGACTAATTTCAGCCACATTTAAATATTTAAACAAGAGTTGCCTCTGCCTCTCATCTCATCATCTCAGCTCTCATCTCAAAGAGATAAAAATAAGTAGTTTATTCTCGAAACAAATATGAGTGACCATGGTCCAAGAACACAGATTCGAGTAGCCAGAAATACCACGTTTCCAACATGATGGTTCCAACAGCTTCATGAAGCATTTATAGTAAAAATACAAAGAAAATCATAAATCAAGGGACTTTCCAAATATATTGGTGGGAATGACAGGTAGACCCACCCCTGCCAAGCAGGGAAGTCTCTGTCATAGAATGATGACATTCTTAGCCTTTGGGTGGGTGGAGGCTGCGGGTCTGTCTGTTCATTCTAGAAAGGATTTGACCTGAAGGTCGAGGGTCAAGAGACCAAAGAGCTCACTCAAGTCAACGTGGCTCCTGACCAGAGCTGCAGGAGGCTTCACACAGGCGTGACTGTTTATTTTTATTTAAAAAAATTATTTTTATTTATTTATGAAAGATATAGTGGGCATGGATACACCATGGCCTCCTGCCACTGAAAACGAATTCCATATGCATGCCACTTAGTGAAACTTATTTCCTTCCCATAAGTTTCGTTTAAAAATAAAACATTTGATTAATTAATTTATTTATTATTTGAGCGAGACAGAGTCAGTAGTCATGGACACACCATGGCCCGCCCGCCACACTGTGAACGAATTCCACAGCTTGCCACTCTGTGCACCCTGGCTCTCCGAGGGTGCTGGGGACTCGAATCCGAGCCTTTCGGCTTGGCAAGCAGCGCCTTGACCCGCCGAGCCGTGTGTCCGCCCCCTGGAGAAGACTCACGCGCGTGCGCGTGCGCGAGCGGTCTCCCCTTCCCTGAGTCGGCCGTGCCGCCCCGTCCACTCTCCCCACGGAGATGCCCACGGCACCCAGTCATGTACCTCGTGACCCGCTCGTGACCCAAGCGTGTCACGGTTTTCTTACTGGAAACCCGACCACCTGAAGAAGGCACGAGCGGCGCGACGGCGGGAGACGCCGAGCGCGCGCCTCACCCCGGGATCCGCCCCCCGGCCGACGGCCCACCAATAGCGTGCCGGCGTCCCGCACGACGCGCTGACGCGACGCTGACGTCCGCGTGAGGACGGAGGCGGCGTCACCGTCTCCAAGGAACGGTCCGGGCACGGATTTCAAAGTGGACTTGGGCTGCAGCCCGGGCTTCCTCGCGGTCCCGGCGTCCTCGCGTGTCCGCGAGCGCGCGGCGCGGCCGGCGCTTCCTCCTTCCGTCCGTGCGTCCGTCGGGATTCGGCCGAGCGCGGGGCGGGAGCGGCGCGGGCGCGTCCCCGCCAGCCTGCCTGCCCGCGAGGAGCGAGTCTCCGCGCCGCTGCGTGGCCGCGATGCCGATGCCCTAGTGCTGGTCCCCCACCGCCACACGCCCCGGATCGATGCCGGTGATCGGTTAAAACCCCCAACCGGAATGACCCGCGGACGGCGGGCAGCGAGCTCCGAGGCCGCCACGTAAGCCCCCCCGGCCCTCCGCGGGCGCCGCGCGGACCCGCCCGGCGCGCAGGTTGTGGAACTCGGAGAGAGTCTCCAAGCGTGCAGTTAGGGGTCTGCAGGCTGCGCCCCGCCACGGGGGGACGTGGGGGACTGTGGGGGGGGCTGATGCGGAATTGAAGAGACAGCGCCGACCCCTCCTCACCCCACCCCTCCCCACCCCACGGAGAATTTCATCGGGGCAGAGGAAATGTGTTAGTCTTGCAAATACGCTCAAGGGTAGCAACTGCAAACTCCGTCAGCAGCCGTTTCCTCGTGGGGTGGCTGGAATTTTCTTTCTTTTTCTTCTTTGGCTTCGCGTGGAATTTTTAAGTAGAGACTAAAAGATGTTTCAAGGATTTAAGAATTGTGTTAAACCAATACCGACAATTACCCATTACTAAGTGATGGCCAGGGTCACTGACATTTGGGCTGAAATTTGGACGTATCGGTATGAATTGACTGTGTTAAATAAAACCTGTTTGGATCTCCCAAGTGGAATAGTATTTGCAACGTTGGAAAGGATTAGGGGTGATGCTTAAAGACTTGCAGAAGGATTGGCTTGGATGTAATGCAGAAGGTGAGGTTATCTAGGGAAATGGCAAGTGGCCCCGAAGGGCAGAATGATGCTGGAAGGTAAAGCCCCCCCCCTGCCCCCCGGGCGCGGGTTCTAGGAAGCACTTAAGGGAATTCAGTTGAGAGGGATGTTGTGAACTGGAAGCCTGGTCTGGTTGTGACGAGGGTCTTGAGCCAGCTGCTGTCATTATCCAGGTAGTAAGTGAACTAAGGGCGCAGAGATTGAAGGGGAAGAGATTTGGAAGAGGAACCACAGCGCAAGCTTTATTTTTTCATTTTTGCCCTGTGTACATATGTGGTGTGCATTTGTGTGTTGTTCGTGGAAGTTGGGGGAGCATGTGTGTGTGGAGGCCAGAGATCAAGGTCAAGAGTCTTTCTCTGGGGAAGGGGGGGAGCACGTAAGAGTCACAGGGTGGGAAGGTGTATACTGAGACCTTCTCTCCCCTACTGAGACTAACTGGTACATTCATGGCCCACATTGAATACCAGCAACCCCTCTGAGGAGGGCTCTCAGTGGAATGGGGGTGGGAGAGAAGGACTGTAAGAGTATAACCCCAGGCTGGAGAGATGGCTCAGTGGTTAAAGGTGCTTCCTTGCAAAGCCTGATAGCCCAGGCTCCATTCCTGAGTACCCATGTAAAGCCAGATACACAAAATGGCACATGTGTCTGGAGTTCATTTGCAGCAGCTAGAGGCCCTGGCTCATGCCCATACTTTATCTTTCTCTCCTTGCAAATAAATAATACTTTTTTTGTAAAAAAAGTATATCTCAATGAAAATATGGCAAACGTATTATATATAATAAAACTATATATATATATATATACATATATATATTGCTCTCCACTTTATTGAGGTACTTACTCAACCAGGACCTCATTGATTCAGCTAGGCTAGCTAGTCAGTGAGCTCTGAGGATTCCCTATCTTCCTCCCAAGCACTAGGATTATAGGCATACACCACCATGCAGGCATTTACGTGTGTTCTGGATATCTGGATATGAACTTATTTCTGTATGTTTTAATGCTAGCTTTTTACCCACCGAGCTGTCTCTTGAGCCCCAGCATTTTGTGATTTTTTTTTTTTTTTGCTTGAGCCACAGGGAAGGTAGAAAACAATGATGAGTTCCATTATGGAAACATTATAGACTCTTGGTTAAGAAAATAGCTTCTAGGAGATTTGCATGACACTTCTCCTGGTCGTGTGTGTCTGTCCTACCATACGCCTCACCTCTCCCGGATGAAGCCCTTTATCCTGCTGGCTGGTAAGACTTGGGCTGTCCACCGGGGGCCATGGGCTATCCACAGGGGGCCAGGGGTCAGCGACCCCCCAACAGATCAACTAGACCTAACAGACATCTGTAGAACCTTCCATCTAACTCTACATAATATATATTTTTCTCAGCAGCTGACAGAACCTTCTCCAAAATAGACCATGTATCAGGACATGAAACCTACCTCAATAAATAAATAAATAAATAAATAAAGAAGATTGATATAGCCCCCTACATCAACAATGCATTAAGGTTAGAAATAATGTGAGAAACAACAGAAAATACACCAACTATTGGAGACTGAACAATGCACTATTAAACAAATGAGTCATTCAAGAAATAAAAAGGAAATTAAAATTTTTCTTGAAGTAAATAATAATGAAAACAAAACAATAACCTAACAACCTACCTAAAGTTATTGGAAAGACATGAACAATCCAATCCTAGGAGCTCAAGATGAAAAGAAATAATTAAATAGAGCTGAGATTAATGAATTGGAAACTAATAAAAAAAATAAAAAATAGATGAAACAAAGATCTGGTTCTTTGAAAATGTAAACAAGATTGACAAAACCCTGGCCAATCTAAACAAACAGAAAAAAATAGAAGTCTCAAATATTTACAAAAAAAAAAAAAAGAAAGAAAATAGCCTCTAGATTTGTTCCATGTGGGCTTTCTATCTAGCTCTAACAACTCCTCCTAGGTCTTTGATCTGGAGCATATATCTTAGCTTCTCTGTGCCTGTGATTGTTTTACTTATGAGTTTAAGAATACAATAACCCTCGTGGAGTTGTGGGATTTAGATTATTAGATTATGCAAATAAAGTCCTTAGCATGCTGTCTAGTACATTAAATGCCATATATATTAATAACTATTTCTAGGTTTGAAGTGGGAATAACCTTACTCTACAAGGATGACTAAGAAGCCACCATCTATCTGAGTGGTGTGGGATAGGATTACTAGGTAAGGAGTTTTGCTTGGGTGGGAAGAGAACCTGATTTTTATAAGAATGAGCCAGCCAGAATTCTTAGATAATACTATCAAAACCCAAGTAAGACTTTCAAAGCACTAGTAATTTACTTCTTCAAAAATGAATGGTAGTTCACTAGAAGACAAATGGAGTGGATGAAGGGATGGATCCTCAAGAAGAAGAGGCAAGGATTGAAGTTAGTGTGTGTACTCAGGAAATGGAAGCATAGAATTGTCAGGTTTGCATGAAGACTTGAGAATGAGTATTGGAAGTCTGTGGCCTCCTTTTTCTTTTAACTGAATTTTGCTAGTTAAATGTAATGGGTATTCCACTAGGTAAACCATATGACCACTAGTTCAGATACTAGTTCCATCCTCTCACCTGCCTCTGATGTTCTCTAAAAAAAAAGACTATGACCACAGTTTATCTTCCCAACTCATTTCAGTTGTAGCACTAGGAATTAAAAAACTGTGGAGATTATGTTTTAATTTCTATAAGAAAAGACTGAGAATTCCTATTTATTAAGTGAGAAAAAAACAAGTTCGTTGTAGCTATTCTTTTTCCCACCGGCAGTCCATTATTTGGCCTAGAAATATAAAAGAACCTATTTTAAGTTCTAAAATGATGTGTTAAAATTGACAATTTATCTTATTTTGAGATGCAGTAGAGACTAGCCATCTTTCATTGGATGTGTCAGATAATAACTGATATTTTTCTAGTTTTAAAAAGTTGATTATTACCCAATGAACTTAAATTGGTTTCTCTGTGTTTCAGATTACAGACTAAATGAAGTTCTTATGTGGTGCTTAATTGACAAATTTGCAAAAGATTCAACTATGCAGGTATGTAAATTAATCTTATACCTATATAAATACGAATGTTATATAAATTCTACTTAGATTTCTTCACATATGAAGTTGCCTACAGCACTTAGAAATTTTGCTTACAACTTTGATTTTTGTAAGGGAACACTTGGTTTTGTTCAATAAAAGTAAATTGTTTGTCCATAGAAATTGCTTTAAACTTTTCCAGTTTTGGAATTGACAATGCTGATGTTAAAGTTGACAGTATAATGTTAAATTATCTGAGATCTAAAATGGGAATCCAGGGAGTGGGAAGATGGCTCAGTTGATAAAGTACTTGCCACACAAGCATGAGGCCATGAGTTCAGATTTCCAGTATCCACACAGCAGCATATACCTGTAATCCCAGATTAGGGAGGCATCCTCAGGGCTTGCTGGCCCCTGGCGTAGCATAATCTCTGAGCCTTAGCTTCAGCAACAAACCCTTTCTCAAAAAATAAGGTGGAGAGCAGTTGGCTTTCACACATGCCCAATTGTCCATGCGTACCTGTACATACACATGTACACACATATTCATTCAGAATGTGAAACTACTTTCTTAAGATGTATCTAGCTAAATCTCATTATTCCCTCAGTTCCTATATGACAGGGGCTAGGAATGTTGACTTCCCTGAGTTTTATCCACAGCCAAAAAATATTAGAACTGAAACATAAGTAAATCAAATAATAATAATATATATGACATATGTATTGTTTTAAATATTTATATATTGAGGCATGATTTTTACTATAATACTGGGTTTTTCCAATAAGATATAAGATATAACGAATCTGGATTTTTTTTTAAGGCAAGTAAGTAGGAGGGAAGACTATTTAGAATGGGAGCTAGAGAAAAATGGGGGAGGGGAAGGGAATAAATGCAATCAAAGCACAAGTATATGATATGTGAAAATGCCAAAATAACCATTATTATGTTCAACCACAACCATTATTTTTAAATAACTGTATTTTGGTATTCTAGTATAAATCTCTTCCTGAAATAACATGAGTTGCTGGATGCATTCTTTTTCATGAATCGGTTAATAATGGGAATGTTTAGAAATACATCATAAGAACATTTTGTTAGGTTGTATACATCATAAGCTATGCTGATACTAGACAACACAATCTTATGAGAATACTATTGTATATATGATCCGTCATTGATTGAAATATCATTATCCATCACTTGGCTGCATTGTTGAACTCATCAGTGTTCTCTTTGAAAGATTACCTTCCATTTTTACCTAATTGATAGTACTTTCTTCCTAGAATCATGCAAAAGTGTCATTTGAAGTTTTACACTTTGAAAATGAATCCTTTCACTTATGTTGGATGCATATAATATATACTTTGAATTATCCATTAGTTTTGTGAGGATTTTATTATACAAAGAAAAGTAAAGACTAAAAATTTGATAACATCTATTTGTGTTAGAAATTAGGCTAAAGGCTTTAT